>SJYC01125222.1:0-21269 GCA_006408675.1 Madoqua kirkii | reverse complement strand
TGGGGGGCCGGGGGAGGGAGGCGGGAGAAAAGAAAAGAAAAGCTGATGCTGAAATCAAGGAAGAAACAGCAGAAGGGTCAGGGGCAACAGTCAGGGCAGAAGCAGCTGCCGCGGCCGGCCCACCCCGGCCGAGACGCGCCCTGGTGGCGCGGGCAGCGGCCGCCGCGGGGACAGCCCGAGCCGCGACAGCTGTGAGCAGGCCCGGCTTCTCCTCCGCTGCAGCGCCGGGGGTCAGAGTGGGGCGTCCCTATCGCTTCCATCTTCTGAGCAAGCACATTCCTCTCATTCCTCCACTCTCGCCTTCTCAGCGTCAGCTGACCGGCTGCTGCCTCGCCCTCGCCTCGGGGACTGGCAAAGCCGCCTTTCTCTTTTCCGCGGAGCGCAGCGCGCCGGTGACACCCGGATTTGTTCTCGTCGGTGGCCCTGCGGCCTCGGGCCGCGCTGCCTGCGCCGGTTAGACCTGGGCCTCTCGCGGTCTGTCTGCGGGGTGGCCCATCAAACCCCAGCGCATTTGCTGGGTGAGATTGCCGGGGACTAAACAAGACCTTAATTTTCAAAGTTGATGGGGGTAAACCTAGGCATCACTTGAGAGGGTGACCAGCTCCAAGCCACCGAAAGATGAACAAATGAGGCAATTTCAGTATTATCAGACACAACATTATGACCCTTTTTGTTGTAAAAGGAACTCAAATGTAGCTACAGATTGAATGAAGTGATAGGCCATTAAAGGGCAAGAGGGAAGAGGGAAGGGATAATAGGCACCGTCCATTTGAGCCTGTTACACTTACTGTTTCAAATCTATTCAGACCGTGTTCGTGGCAAATACACAGTTTACCCGCAATAATAAATGAGGGAAGAAGTAAAGATAAACCTTAGGGAGTGCGGTGGTACATTTAGAGTAGTGGCAATTGTTTATTTGCTTTACTTTCATGAAAATTAGGCCAAGGCCATGTGTGAGACATAACTTTATATATATATATATTTCCCCCCCCTCATGTTTTTGGAAGTCAGGGTGAGTGGAGGCATTCAACTTTATTTTCCTTAATTAGGTAAACAAAAAAATCAATAAGCCTTTTTAGTATGGATTTCTCTCCTCTAGTAAATATTCAAGCAAAACTAACTGTACATTTTCGGCATTTATAATCAACCTGTTTGCCTTCGTTAAGCCTATCCCTTATGACTTTTAAATTCTACCCTACAAGTTTACAGTATTTCACATATATGAACTTTAACCCTTCTGTACAGTTACAATGTGTGTATACATTTGGTCACTAAACAGTTGAAGAGTTTAGACAAGTTGTTCACTTGCTGGAGATTTAAATTAATTGTTTTTAAAGTATATGGGCCTGTACAGCAAAACTGGGGATTTCCCCATAGTTTGGAAGCTACCGGCCTCACAATTAGCATAAGCAGGTGCATTTTTGAGTGGGAAGGACAAGTAAGCCAAACTTAAAAATTTCAACTTGTGCATGTAAGATGATTGGTTTCAGTTAAATGAAGAAATTACAGTATTTTGAGTGCGAAAGAAGTTGGTGCTTTAAATTAGGAGAGGTAATTATTTTATGTGACTAAAGTATACAGAAGAAGTAATTGTCTATTTTGAAGTTTTAAAATGCATTACATTTTATTATTTGGTTATTTCAAATGCAGCAAAATAATTACAAGTAACATTGCACTTGTCACAGAAGTGAATGTGATCAAGATACTCATTTGTGTTAGAAAAACAATTATACTACATTTAGGTAAATTATTTTATATAGTTCAACAACATGATGTTGTGTTTTAGAAAATTCTAAAAAGAATTCTCTTAAGGACAATTAATTAATAGACTATCAGATCATTTAAATACTTTTTTCAATGTGAAATTGAAGGAATTTTTATAAAATGATATGTTAGATTATATGAAAACTTATATTCCGTTAAGAATATTCTTTAAGTAGATATAAAAAGAGGAAGAAGGAGAAAGTCTTTATATTTCTGTGGTGAGCTGAGTAGATAGAATTGTTGTGTCTCCAGTTTCATTTAGACACTATATTTTTGCAGTGTAATTTTAAGATTTAGATGCAGTTTATGATGCATCACTTAATATGGACGTGGAGTTTTGTTCATTGGCTCTTTTGTCTAGAGAAAATAAAAGATTTATTCATTCATGGATTGATTCTAATTTGTGTGTTATTTTATTGTGTCACAGATCTTTTCTAGACAGTGATATTTTTGTGAAATTCCTATTACAGTATTTTTATAAAATAATATATACTGAGAGACTGATTTCACATGACAGAAACTTTAGCATCACATAGTTTAAAAATGTGTCATTTTAAATGTACACTAAAATTGCATTTTATTTCTTTCTAGTCAAACAAAAGCTCTCTGAATGAAGATTCAGAGATTTCCTGGGCTTTGTCTAAATTCAAAGTGCCCTCTACTGTCAAAAATGTGTACTACTGAGAAAGAGAAAATCTGACATGTCTGAAATAAAAATCTAGACAGTGAGAGACAGATGGAAGAAAACCAGGAAAGGCAATGGCACTCAGCCCTGGGGCAATTCAGTTTGGAATGTTCCATCAGTAAATAGTTATGCTCCCATTCCAAGTTAAAAGTTACTTAAAATTATTTGTATTTTGTGACTGCTGCCTCATACTTCTTTGCTTTTAGTTTTGATCTCAAAAGTGAAATTTCACTTTGGTGTCACTGAATGTATTACTATAATGATCCAAACAGTGTATGTTATAAATGCCAGGATAAATGTAAAAATTACTTATACCCTGTTACCTTTATACTACTCTTGAGGAATATTATTCAGAGGTTCTTTCTGTATTTTTAAATATTAGAACACTTTTATTTTAACTATTGATTGTATGTACTTAAAATGAAAAATGTTCATCATTACTGTGATGAAATAAAGCTCAGTGGCAAGTTGATCCAGTGTGGGGAAAAAAGTCAGCCAGACTTGAAAAAATATCGTGCAAACAAATAAAATGGTCATCTATTTTGTTTACTCTTAAGATATTTAAACATTATGAAAATAATTGTAAGCATATTCTATGTGTTTAAGTGTAAACTTGTTACAATCTTTTAATTAAATTCAGTGACCCAAAGAAAATTTTGCCAAAAAAATTCAGGTTACTCCATATTGTTAAGTTTTATAATATAATATTTTAATATGTTACAATGTACCACAGAGCTGTGAAACTTCAAGTTTGAGATAGATATACAATTATAAAAATGGTTACTGGCTTGTTTTTTATTATATTAAAAAGAACATTTTGATTGAATTTTTAGCTTTTTATAATAAAATCAATAATTTGAAGTGAAATTAAAGAGGTACTGACATAACTGAGGGAAGGAAAAACTCATAGTTTATCATGTTCAACATGCATAACAGTTCTTGGCTAACTAGCTCTATGAAATACTTGGTCTATATTTCAAGCAAAAACAAGCTAGAAATATAGATAATTGGGAGTGGGGAGTTGATACAAAATCAAGGCTTAAAAAAAAAATCAGGGCTTTAGCTTTTATATAAAATGCATATAGATTTGGTTTTTCAGTTTCATCAGCCACTAGGGATTTTAGGTGTGATTGTTGGGTGGAGAAACCAGAGAGTGAGTTCCAGTAGAGTAGACCTCAGGCAGCCTCCCTGTTTGCAGAGTTTGCCTTCTCTTTGCCTCTTAAGTGCCTCTGGTAGGTTTCTAACACACATCCCAGATGTCCAAGCTCCCTTTTATGAAGAACAAAGGCACTCAGATAGTACTTATCATTAATGCTTTCTTGATATAAAGGGTTATATCTAATAGGGGGCTTGTATGCTAAAAACAAATGAATGGACAAGTAAACAAACGGACACATGAATGAAAGAGAGAGGCAAAATGATGGTTTTCTGGTCTTAGAATTTAGAGGTGATTTGAAAGAGAATCTTGTCAAGTAAAACATCAAATTTAAAAATTTAAAAAGCTTCCTGTGTTTGAAGAAAACAGCACACCAGTCTTCTCAATTGTTTGAAAAATCCAGGAGATACAATTTATCTAAATGTTTCCTCCGGCTATTTTCAATGCTTGAAAACAAATCTATTAACCCAAGTATCTACTTGAGCCTAATTTCTGTGGAATCACCATTTCTCTTGATCAGTGGTCAGTTATTTTCTACTCTTTGGAAATGAATTTCATTTGTAGTATTAATCCTAGTCTCCATAAAAGATGTGTTCACATTACAAGAAGTCTAATACAATGATAATACTAAAAAACCACTAAATGTTTGATGCTTCTCCTTCTGTTGCTTTTTAGAATCAACTCTTCACTTCTGAATTCATCTTGCTTGTCTAAGTTGTTTCTCTCATGTCTAACTCTCTGCAACCCTGTGGACTGTAGCCTACCGGGCTCCTCTGTCCATGAGACTCTCCAGGCAAGAATACTGGAATGGGTTGCTGAGCCCTTCTCCAGGGGATCTTCCCAACCCAGAACTTGCGTCTCACATCTCTTGCCTTGGCAGGCAGCTTCTTTACCACTAGTACCACCTGGGAAGCACTGAATATACCTTGAGATAGTCTAATTTCTAGTCAATCTAATCTAATGTAATTAATAACAGATCCTTGCTCTTCAAAATATATACTGTTCATCATTATAAGTCCACTTAGGAAAACTTTAAATAAGGGAGTTCAATGCCCTCTAGCCTATATCCTCAGGTAGCCCCATGGAACTCTTTCTTCTTCTAACAGGAGAAAATGTTGCAAAGATAGGAAAAAAACCCCACAACAACCCCAAAACTGGCTCCTTGAAGAAGTTGCTCTTTATTTCTTATGCAACCTGGGAGCTACTCTCTCTCTTGTTCTTCTTAGGGCCTGATGGTCCAACTGTATAGTTTCCATGGAGTGCACAGTTTCTTTCTAATAAATTCCATTCCTCTGTAAGCTAGCCAATTCATTGCCTTTGTTGGTAACCAAATAAATCTAACTGTCACAATCTATGCCTTTCTCAGTGAGCAACTCATAGATTCATAGGTGATGTTTACAGAAAGTTCATAGACTTCCATTTCATGATACAGAAGCTTGATTGAGTAGGGAACTTGGCCAAAGCCACATAGCATCAAGCATGCTACGATGAACTCAGACTCGCCTCCTAATGGCAGCAGAATTGTGCCAAAGCATGAATTAATCACCTGCATTCCCATGAGCTGCTGGGTTTTGTGTCTAGTTTTGTTGACATAAATTCCTGTCTTTCTCTTCCTCACAACACTAATATTGAGAACATTTTTGGATACATAAAAATGAAAATTATGTAATGGAGATCAAACCATTTTAGGAAATGAAATATGATAAATTGATTTATTTGTAGTATATGTAGGACTCTAATGTTACACAGTTTAGTGCAAGAAATTTCTTTCCTCAAGGAAGCAAAATCCAGTGTATTTAAATAGAGGGGAGGCCATGCTTGGATTGTGTATGTTTAGGTATCTGCTGAAATAACAACTCTCTGTTTACAACTTGATAGATATACAATGAAACCTTTCTCTTTTTCTTAACAAAAGTTGTTGCAGATAGAAATAAGAATTGTGGAAAACTACCTTTTTTTAATACATCAATAGTAACAAAGCATGTCACAAGCATTTAATAAAAGGATTATCATAGACTTTATATATTCCCAGGAACCAACAGAAAAATCTCCAGGGACAAATCATTAAACCCTATTCTTTAGTATTAACCTGGACAACAGCTCAGGAAACATCTCTGAGGGTGCAAGGCATTTATTAGAAGCATGTGTAGGCATCTCTGACTGTTTTACAAAAACCTCTTCTGCAGAAAACAACAGGATAGTTACCAAGAATTTTTGGAAACTATGTATAACTGAGGAGATTCAATTCATTAGAAACATGATAAATTATAAATGGTAAAGGCTAAAAAAGGGTAAATTGTAGGGGAAATGTGAATTAAATATGAAAAATATAATCTAACCATTAGTGATCACTCAGTATATATTACTTTACTTTGCTTGCCATATTCTATATTATACTTTTTGAGATAAGGTAGTTTACCACACTATTATTTTATGCCTCACTTACTTTATACAGGAAAAAGCAAAGAAAAAAATTCAAGCTAGGATGTGCGAACTGTGTTTTTTTCTTACTGTTATTTTTCTTTTATTTAAATATGATGATATTCCTAATATAGAGTATATTTATAGATCCTTAAATGGCTGCAATTAATTCCCATTACTTTTTTCTTTCTGAAAAGGATTATTATGAAAACCATGATTTGTATCCCAAATCTTTATCTTTCCTTGACCCAGAACTTTACATTTTCCAGTGGATTCCAAATACTAAATAGAATATCTTTCATCCCTGTAATGATTCAGACTTAGTATTAACTTTCATCCTCAGAGTTTCATTTGCTTCTCCTAAGGGTTCTATTCCATAGCTGGCAGAGATTTTGATTGATAATTTATTTGTTTGATTTTGTAAAAATAAAAACAAGTTTTGTTTTGTTTGGCTCAGGGGGAAACAGACAAGTTTATTAGGGCCAATTACTCCTCAGCCCTCAGGGGACCACCGTTTTATGACTAATTACTTTTAACTAAATTTCATGAAAGATAATATTCTTCCTTTTTGTTTTTTAAGAGACCTGTCCTGGACTCTCCGCTTTGAAATTAATGCTTATTATGGTTACATAACATCTAGGCCCAAATTTGTTCCAATTACTCTTGGGCATCCACACCCAGTGCCAGGAACCGGGACATGTGGACACTTACACTTTTGCCCTTCACCATCCTCGATGTCACCACCACACCAGCCAACCACAGCCTATCTGGGAGGGGCGTTCTTTATGAGACCACATGTAAATCTGTACTTTGGAACTCCAGGGAGTGTCGGCTTCTTTTCTTTTTTCCCTTTTCCCTTTCACTCTCCCCCTCTCCTACCCCTCCTTCCCCAGTCCCTTGCTCCTCTGTGCTTTCCTGCTTCCATAGGTCACTTTCACCCAATTGCCTTTTCATTTCCTTTTCTATAATCCCCTCTTCTACTCACCTCTGCCGCTAGTTATATCACTTATATATGATGTTGGGCAAGTCGTTTAACCTCACTGAGTCAGATTTTGTAATCTGGATGAGTAGAAATAACTTACAGAGCTGTGTTGATCACTAAATAATGCTTTTAGAAGTGCTGAACTCCATGCTTCTTATATGGTCATTACAATCAGTGAGTACTTTATGAACATTAGTCTCCTGGGGTTTTGTGAGTGAAACATATAGATATATATTTTTTAAATGATTGATTGACTTATTGATTTATTTATTTTTGGCTATGCTGGGTCTTCGTTGCTCTGTGGGGCTTCTTTTAGCTGTGCTGAGCAGGGGCTATGCTTGGTTTTGGTGTGAGGGCTTCTCACTGTGGCCGCTTCTCTTGTTGCAGAGCCCAGGCTCCAGGCACCTGGGCTTCAGTAGCTGTGTCTCACAGGCCCTGGAGCGTGGGCTCAGTTTCTGTGTGTGGTACACAGACCCAGTTTCTCTGAGACATGAGGAATCTTCCCCAATCAAGAGTAGAACCTGTGTTGCCTGTATTGACGGGAAAATTTCTATCCATTGCACTACCAGGGAAAAATCTGTAGACACACTGTGAGGTAACTTTTGAAGCTGTTATAATCAAGAGTTCACTCTATTTACTATGTTCTATTTCATTAATATTGTATATTTACTTCTTAGATATCTATGTGATATTTGTTATTGTAATTTTTTAATTGACTGCTTTCTTGGAAACATTTGGTAACAAATAGAAAGCTGTATGTTTTTATTCCTCTAACCCAATTCACTTAATTAGAGGGCCTAAGCCTCCGTGTTCTCTTTTTGTAGTCACTGCATAGGAAACCTTACCATTTATTCTAACCTTTTTTAATATGCTGATAATTGTCAGATTTTTATTCCTGGCTTGATCTAGTGCTTAAACTCCAAATGCATGTATTCATCTGCCTAAGTGATATCTCCACTTGCATACCTACTGCATATCTCAAACCTGTATGTCTAAATCTGAATTATTGATATTGATAACTTCCCATAAATTTTTTCCCTCTAAGGTATTTTTGGCCTAATTACTTAGACTAAACACTTTGGGCTTCCTCCCCACTCCATATCTCAGTCTAATTCTAAATTCTGTCAAACTCAGTCTTCAAGATGTATCCCAAACTAATCATTCCAATGTTATAAGCATAGTCCAATCCACCATGAACCTCACCTCGACATCTATAATGCTCTAGTTGGTATCTTTGCTTTCACTCTTGCCCATTTGCAGTCTGTTCTTCATGTAGCACCCCGAGGTATATATTAAATTAGGTCCCTCCCCTATGTAAAAGTTTTCAAAAGCTTATTTTTATATTTAAAATAAAATCCAAAATTCTCATGATAGCTTAAGTGGTTCTACCTATCAAACAGATAATCTAAATTAATGAGAAAAACTCTTGGCTACATTTTATAATTTGTTTCTTACCACCTTTCCCACTTTTTCCACTGGCTTCCTTTTTAGTTTCTCAAAAACACTCCTAACTAGGTCCATTGCTCATATTATTCCCTCTGCCTAGAATATGCTCCACTCAGCTATCTCTAGGCTTCATACCTTTATTTCATTAAAGTTTCAGTTCAACTATCACTGGTTAAAGAAATGTAGTTTGACTACCCTACATACTTCATTTATCTAGATAATTCACCCTTTCTCTCTTTCTTTAATCTTCATATTTCAGGTTTCCTTCTCCTGTTATTTCCTTTCCACTTGGAGAACTTAGCATTCCTGTTAAAGCTGATCTACTATTTAAAAAAGTGTCATAAGTTTTCCTCACCAGAAAATTATTTTATTTTGTTTTCATTTCTGAAGGGTATTTTCATTAGGTATAGAACTCTGGATGGACAATTTCTTCCTCTCATCACTTTCTAAATATTGTTCCATTGTCTCATGACCTCCATGGTTCCTAATGAGAAATCCATAGTCATTCCAATCATTATTCCTTTTCTCAGTAATGTATTCTTTTCTCTGACTGCTATTAAGTTCTTTGTTTGTTTATTTATGTCTATCTTGTTTCTAGCTTAGGGTTTGCAGAGTTTCTTGGATCTGCTAAATTTGGAATCTGTCATTAAATTTGGGAAAATTTCAGCCACTCTTCTTCAAATGTTTTTATGCCAATCTATTTCTCCTTTCCTTCTGGGACTCTTATGATGTGAACGTTAGACATTTTGATATTTTCTTACAGGTAACGGAGGCTCTGTTCACTTTTATGGGTTTTTAAAAAAATTTTATTTTTACTTTATTCTACGTTACAATACTGTATTGGTTTTGCCATACATTGACATGAATCAGCCACAGGTGTACACGAGCTCCCAATCCCAAAACTCCCTCCCACCTCCCACCCCATTTCATCTCTTTGGATCATCCCTGTGCTCCAGCCCCAAGTTGTTATTTTCCTATACATTTCAATATGAATAATTTTATTGTTCTTTCTTCAGGTTTACTAATTCTTTCAATTCTTTTATTGAGTTCCTCAGAGGACTGTTAATTTTTGTTGTGGTTAGACAGCGAGACAAAAGAGTTTGAGGGCCTCAAAGTTGCCTTGCTGCCACTGTTGCAACTGTAAGAGCTTCTCTGGGTGGCTGGCTCTTATTGAGAGATCTGAAAGAGAGCCAAGAGAGTCAAAAGAACTTCACCTTTCAGGTGCTGCTGCCAGAGCAGAGCAGGCAGGTGTTGCTACCCACTGCTGGCACTACCTGGAGTAGCACAGATAAGAGAAGTACTCTGCTGCTTCTCTAGTAGGAAGGGAAGGGCACTACTTTGTGTCATCACTCACCTGCTGTAGGAGCGGGGGAGTCAAAACAGGTTGCCACTACTGTCCCCGCAACCGCATGCCAACGAGAATGTGGCAGCGGGCATAAATGTCCTGTCGAATGCCTCTCTGCAGTTGCCTACGCTCAGCCTAGTCTCTATTCCACAGCAGTTATTACTACCTGAAAAGAAAAATATGCTATAGGAACCACTATGTACTCGATGACAGCAGGAGTACTCAAGGCCTGGTAAATGCGCCCGGGGATGGCACACTGGTTGGCTACTGCTCAAATAGCCGTAGCTTGAGGAGAGTGAATTTTTTTTAAAAAGGTGGGTACCAAAGGCCCATTTGTGTGTCCTGACAGGAGGTTTAGGATTAACCACTGTCTAATATTTTGTGTATGTGTTTGAAATTTTACTTGGGAGATACTCACTTTTTTTCTTTGGAAATGCTGGGTAGTTCTTTTCTTCCCATTGAGAATTTAGAGAAACTATTGAAAAGGAATTATGGACTTAGAGTCAAGAGATTCAGCACATAAGGTTTGGGATATACTTTCAGTTCAGTTCAGTCGCTCAGTCGTGTCTGACTCTTTGCGACCCCATGAATCGCAGCATGCCAGGCCTCCCTGTCCATCACCATCTCCCGGAGTTCACTCAGACTCACGTCCATCGAGTCCGTGATGCCGTCCAGCCATCTCATCCTCGGTCATCCCCTTCTCCTCCTGCTCCCAATCCCTCCCAGCATCAGAGTCTTTTCCAATGAGTCAACTCTTCTCATGAGGTAGCCAAAGTTCTGGAGTTTCAGCTTCAGCATCATTCCTTCCAAAGAAATCCCAGGGCTGATCTCCTTTAGAATGGACTTAAATAAACTGTCTATTTGGAAGATATAATTCTGAGAGAGGAGATTTTATAAATGAAAACAGTACTTATATTCCTGAATAGTGCATGGTGTGTGTGCATGCTCAGTTGTATCCTACCCTATGCAATCCCATGGACTGTAGCTGTCCAGGCTCCTCTGTTCATGGAATTTTCCAGGCAAGAATACTGGAACAGGTTGCCATTTCCTACTCTAGGAGATCTTCCCAGCCCAGGGACTGAATCCGTGTGTCTCCTGCAGTGGCAGGCAGATGGTTTGCCACTGTTACTGAAGCCATGTTACTGAATGGTGGCAAGTAAAAGAAGGTTGCTGAGAAGAGACGTAACCATAAGCAAAACTGCCACAACATATTCGTAGAAAACTAAGGGCTACCGTAATTCACATTTGAGCAGTCAGTCAAGACTTTTTCCACATCTTTCTTTTTTCCTGTGAAAATTAAACTGATAAAGTTAAATAAATATTCTCCCTTACAGGAGAATTTTTGAGGTGGTCCACATATAATGGGTTTACATATCTAACTTTTAGCAATTAAATAATGACAAAACTGCATATTTTTTAAGACATTAAAATGGGAACTTGGTTACTCCTTTGTTTCTTCCACTCTCTGTTGTCCATTACTGAAGCTGTAGTGGTTTCCTAGGAGACTAGTAAGGAATGAACTTGATTAGCTATATTGGCAGAAAGATTGTTGGTGTACATTTTGAGAAACATATCAGGTATGCACAAAGAAGAAATGCTTGACACATGGAAGAATTTTTTTAGTTTCAGTATGAAAATCTTCCTTGATAAACTAAAATTAAAGATAGGACCAATGACCTAGTAGATCACCTTTTCAATCATCTTGCAGTTTATGCCTTTAGATATTCTCCTCCTTGCCCAGTACTTTAATGTCTTTATTCTTTTAGTGTAATTTCCCAGCTAGGCTATTTTATTTACCAATTTGCTGTATAGTTGCTACATATGCTACCTCTTTCTTTAACTAGTTACCTTGCAAGATTATCAGAGGGTGAGGAAAATGTAGAAAAAAGGACTCCCTCAGTATCTATGTGAGCTAGAAGGGTACATGAAAGAATAAAAACAAACAAACAGACCTAACTCTAAATTCATGTTATATAGTGTTCTGTAAAACTATTAGCACTGGATTCAGTTTATTTACAGGGAAGTTGCATAAAGCAGAGGATAACTCCAAGAGATTCCTATATAAGAGTCACATTTTTTTACAGTTCACAGATAGAACCAAATCTTCAGTTCTAGGTGGGCCTTAATTTGAAAAAATATATGAGAAGTAGCCTTAATTTTATAATTTTATTTCAAGATTTTTGTACAGTATTTTTTACTGCTATCCCCATCGACTCCATTCCAAAAACATACTGTACTGATAGTTAAAGCTTTGAGATGTTTTGCTCTAATTTTCAATGTGATGAAAAAAAGAGAATTATTTGGCTAAAATAAAGTTAAATTTTTATTTAAATTTTATTAAAACTTACTTAACTTTAAGAAGTTAAATTTTTTTAATCATTTTTCTCCAGGGACTGTGTTATAAAAGAAGTTATAAAGAAAACAGTGAATGAGTTTGGCATATGAAGAAGTAATTAAAGTATTAGAGCTTTAAAAAAATCAAATCGGCACTGCTAGCATGTTCGTGGGTTATGCTCAACATACATCTTAGGCAAATGGTTTGGAGAAGATGATTCCTCCTGAAATGTATATGAATGATTTTTCAAGAGAAAGAAAGAAAGGGAACAGAAGTTTTAGTATTCAATTTAGTGTCCTCTGGGGTGAACAAATGACTTAATTTTAAAGTAAAATTAGCCAAAATGGAATAATATTTTATATTACACAATAAGATACTCTGCCTTGAAGGAAGAATTCAAATAATACTAAGAAAAAGCATTCAACCAGAAGAATGTTCAAACAGAAAAACTTGGTAATGAGGTGAGCCAGAAAGAAGACCAATGAACAAGTTATGAAAGAGATCCTGCTGACAGAGTAAGAAGGCAAGCAAGCTGTGGTCTGCTAAAAAATAAACTCTGAAAAACAAAGAAAAAGTTGCAACAACTAGAAACAGAAATGTCTGTCAATTTTTCAGAAATTCATTCCCTGAGACTTGGTGGTAAAATAGTCTCAGTGAAGACTGTAAGAATCAAGAATTGACTATTATCCCTGTCCCTCCAGACACAACAGCACGGCAAGCCATTTTCCAGTTATCTTTAAAAAAAAAAAGAAGCAGCAATGCAAGGTCAATCAGATTATTTACCTGTACATCAGAGTAGGTAAGGATCAATGAATCAATTATTGTGAAATATTAAAACACTTGGGATATCTGAATGAAAAATGAAAATAATTATTTATGGCTTTCATAGAATGTCTCAGTAATCATAGTTACTTTTTAGTACTCATATACATGTTATATAAAAGCAGTAAAAATTAAATTTTTGGCATAATTTGGCACCAGAACATATATTTGATGGAACTAAACTACCTAGGTAAAATAATGCTAAAAAAACTTGCCTTTGATTTTTTTCCTGGTTAAAAGGTAAGGATCAATGAATCAATTATTGTGAAATATTAAAACACTTGGGATATCTGAATGAAAAATGAAAATAATTATTTATGGCTTTCATAGAATGTCTCAGTAATCATAGTTACTTTTTAGTACTCATATACATGTTATATAAAAGCAGTAAAAATTAAATTTTTGGCATAATTTGGCACCAGAACATATATTTGATGGAACTAAACTACCTAGGTAAAATAATGCTAAAAATAACTTGCCTTTGATTTTTTTCCTGGTTAATGATTATTTTCTACTATTAACCTAGTAATTTCCTTGTCTATGACTATGTTTAGATGATGAGAAAGAGAGTATATAGACCAGAGATTGCTTCTTAAAATGGAATACATTTATGGGCATTTGGTTATTTTCTCTTTTAGTTATGCTTGAAAACATTTTGAAACAATTTGATGGAAAAAAATAAATAATTGAATGAAAACAAGTAACAGTAAATTTACAAAAACGATGAATGCTTGGTATTTGTTGAGTTGAATGCAATAGGAAAAGACAAGTTAAGCCTTCACAGATAAAAGGAGAAACAGCCATAGCATTTGAGAGTTGGAAAGGACTTGGAGAGGTCATGGAGGTTACCACCTTTCTGGCAGGACCACACTAAAAACTACTAAGCCTGTAAGAATTCAGTCTAATGTTGAAAACTAAGCAATACAATGTTAAAAACAAATCCCATAGAATGGGAGATGGTTTTGAGTCTCTTGAATTCCTCTTTATTTTTGCCAGAAAAAATTTTTTTTTTCATTTTGGGTTTCAGTATTACTCCTTAAGAACTATTGACCATCTTGCTACAAATGTACCAACTGTATCCTTCTATAACATTCCTTACATTGTAAATAAAATAAAAGCTTTGGGTTCAAAAGAACAGTCTTTATGTCTCTCTTGTTTACATTGGCTCTTTGATACTAAACTTTGGCAAATTCTAACAATTTTTAAAAATCGCTTTATAATATTTTCTAGATGGGGAGGGATAGGTGTCCTTTGACACAGATGTGACTTAAAAGCAACTAAGGTTATGTTGCTAACAAACTGCTACTTACCCATGCTCCTTTTCTTCTTAGGGCACATTTCTTCTCATTTTTCTTGCAGTATCATCATTCTCTTACTCTACCTATGTCCCTCCTCCTCCTCCTCTTATTTTCTTTCTTCCTCCTTTCCTCCCTCCCTTCCTTCCTTTCACAAACCTCACCTTGTCATCAGCAGGAATCTTGTTTGCACTTTAGATGAAAAATATCAGCACACTGTAATCTTGTGATTCAAAGTGTACTTTGAGCACCAGTGATGTTGATGTTATGTAGGAGCTTGTTAGAAATGCACAATCTTAGACCCTACCACAGAGCTTCTAAATCAGGATCTGACTTTTAACAATATCATCAATTGATTCACAGAATCATTTTCAAGTTTAAGTGGTGCTGATTTAGAGAACCTACATTCCAAGAGATGTGAATATTTCCTCAGTGTGTCCCCCAACTGCCACTTCGAGGGAGCCCACATTTTTCACATGGACCTGAGTATAACCTTTTAACTAGTCTTACTGCTTCTAGCCTCATCTTTCTCTAGTAACATCTCCTTGATAATTCAAATTATTTTTTTAACAATTTAAATCTGATTATAGCCTTGACCTGTTTCTTGAGAAACCTGTGTGGAAGTCAGGAAGCAACAGTTAGAACTAGACATGGAACAACAGACAGGTTCCAATAGGAAAAGGAGTACGTCAAGGCTGTATATTGTCACCCTGCTTATTTAACTTACATGCAGAGTACATCATGAGAAACGCTGGGCTGGAAGAAGCACAAGCTGGAATCAAGACTGCTGGGAGAAATATCAATCACCTCAGATATGCAGATGACACCACCCTTATGGCAGAAAGTGAAGAACTAAAGAGCCTCCTGATGAAAGTTAAAGTGGAGAGTGAAAAATTTGGCTTAAAGCTCAACATTCAGAAAACGAAGATTGTGGCATCCAGTCCCATCACTTCATGGCAAATAGATGGGGAAACAGTGGAAACAGTAGATGACTTTATTTTGAGGGGCTCCAAAATGACTGCAGTTGGTGATTTCAGCCATGAAATTAAAAGATGCTTACTCCTTGGAAGGAAAGTTATGACCAACCTAGACAGCATATTAAAAAGCAGAGATATTACTTTGTCCACAAAGTCTGTCTAGTCAACGCTATGGTTTTTCCAGTAGTCATGTATGGATGTGAGAGTTGGACTATAAAGAAAGCTGAGCACAGAAGAATTGATGCTTTTGAACTGTGGTATTGGAGAAGACTCTTGAGAGTTCCTTGGACTGCAAGGAGATCCAATGAGTCCATCCTAAAGGAGATCAGTCCTCAGTGTTCATTGGAAGGACTACTGTTGAAGCTGAAACTCTAATACTTTGGCCACTTGATGCAAAGAGCTGACTCATTTGAAAAGACCCTGATGCTGGGAAAGATTGAGGGCAGAAGGAGAAGGGGACAGCAGAGGATGAGATGGTTGGATGCCATCACCAACTCAATGGACGTGGGTTTGGGTAGACTCTGGCAGTTGGTGATAGATAGGGAGTCCTGGCGTGCTGTGGTTCATGGGATCACAAAGAGTCAGACACGACTGAGCAA
Source organism: Madoqua kirkii (assembly GCA_006408675.1). Classification (NCBI taxonomy): domain Eukaryota; kingdom Metazoa; phylum Chordata; class Mammalia; order Artiodactyla; family Bovidae; genus Madoqua; species Madoqua kirkii. The sequence continues at coordinate 5,442 of SJYC01125222.1, read as the reverse complement.
CTGAACTGAATTGAACATACTCCAAAAATGTGTTCATGGTTTCCTTTTCACTATATGAAAAAATACAGTTCCTGTATATCTATTCAACTAACTGCATCTTCCACAGCTCCCCAACTCACTGCATATGCTGCAGTCATATCCAATGACATGCAGCTTCCTAAATATGTCATATCATTTTCTACCTCTACATTGCTTTATGCTTTTTCTTTTCCTGTGATTGAAATAATCTGCCCCTAACTTGTTGGCTTAAAGTTCAACATTCAGAAAACGAAGATCATGGCATCTGGTCCCATCACTTCATGCGAAATAGATGGGGAAACAGTGGAAACAGTGTCAGACTTAATATTGGGGGGCTCCAAAATCACTGCAGATGGTGACTGCAGCCATGAAATTAAAAGACACTTACTCCTTGGAAGGAAAGCTATGACCAACCTAGATAGCACACTCAAAAGCAGAGACATTACTTTGCCGACTAAGGTCCATCTAATCAAGGCTATGGTTTTTCCAGTAGTCATGTATGGATGTCAGAGTTGGACTGTAAGAAGGCTGAGCACTGAAGAATTGATGCTTTTGAAGTATGGTGTTGGAGAAGACTCTTGAGAGTCCCTTTGGACTGCAAGGAGATCCAACGAGTCCATCCTAAAGGAGATCAGTCCTGGGTGTTTATTGGAAGGACTGTTGTTGAAGCTGAAACTCCAATACTTTGGCCACCTGATGCAAACAACTTACTCATTTGAAAAGACCCTGATGTTGGGAACGATTGGGGGCAGGAGGAGAAGGAGACAACAGAGAATGAGATGGCTGGATGGCATCACCTATTCAATGGACTTGGGTTTGGGTAGACTCCAGCAGCTGTAATGGACAGGAAGGCCTGCATGCTGCGTTTCATGGTGTCACAAAGAATCCAACATGACTGAGCGACTGAACTGAACTGAGGTAGGTTTATCATAGCTTTCCTTCCAGGAAGCAAGTGTCTTTTAATTTTATGGCTGCAGCCACTCTGCAATGATTTTGGCGCCCAAGAATATAAAATATGTCACTACTTCCACTTTTCCCCCTTCTGTTTGCCATGAAGTGATGGAACTGGATGCCATGATCTTAGTTTTTTTTATGTTGAGTTTTAAGCCAATTTTTTCACTCTCCTCTTTCACATAAAACATTTAAATATCTTAATTTATCTTTAATCTTCTAATTAATCTTTTTAAGCTCTTTTGTAAAATGATCATTTTAATAAATTTCTTTTACCTTGATGGATATATTAGAATCTACTTTTAAAATGCATTTGAGAATTCTCTGATAGTCCAGTAGTTAAGATTCCCTGTTCCCAGTGCAGGAGGCACAGTATCGATCCCTATTTGGGGAACTGGCACCCCACTCCAGTACTGTTGCCTGGAAAATCCCATGGACAGAGAAGCCTGGTAGGCTGCAGTCCATGAGGTCGCTAAGAGTCAGACAGACTAAGCAACTTCACTTTCACTTTTCACTTTCATGCATTGGAGAAGGAAATGGCAACCCACTCCAGTATTCTTGCCTAGAGAATCCCAGGGACAGGGGAGCTTGGTGGGCTGCCGTCTATGGGGTCGCACAGAGTTGGACATGACTAAAGCGACCTAGCAGCAAGATCCTGCATGCCACATGATATAACCAAAAATAAATAAATGAAATTAAAAAATTATAAGGCAAATATTAAATTTCTGTTTATAGTAAATTAAAGTTATGATGTAGATTTGAAGTTTTGGGAAATTTGAAATCACTTCCCCACTTACGGCTCTTTTTCAAGTTCATCCTTCCCAAAGATGCTCAAAACCCCAGTTTTAATAATTTCATATCACTTTAAAATAATTGTGATTACAGGACCCTGATGCTATAAGAAAAATATGCAAACTAAGGCTAAGAAGAAAGCATATTCATCATTTGTCCATTATAGAACTTATACTATGAAAACTTAAAATGAATAGCTAAAAAAAAAAGGAAGATGCCATGTAAAATAGTCTATCAACATCAACGTGCTGAAGCAGAGACTGGAAGACTGAAACATTTCCTTAATTCTGTGCCTCAGTTCAAATCTTGCACTTCGAAGAAATTCTGTGTGTGTGCAGGCTCAGTGCCTTCAGTCATGTCCAGTTCTGCAACCCTATGGACTGTGGCCCACCAGGTTCCCCTGTCCATAGGATTCTCCAACCAAGAATACTGGATTGGGTTGCCATGCCCTCTTCTAGAAGTTCTACTTCTGTTCGAAGTCTCACAAATGTTCTTTTGATGACAAGTCCATTGGCTTCTGGCCCTTACTCTCTTAAATCTTATTCAATAATATGACATCTCAACACTGTCATGCCTCCTAGATAAGAAATTTCTTTTAAAGTTTCCTTGGTCTCAAATATAGAGAATATGTATATTCTTGTATCTGAAGGAGTTCTAGTTTCCATTTGGGTAGGAGGTCTTTGGTTTTTGTTTATCTAAAAGGACCATTTTAGTGTGGTTTTCTCAGAAGACATCTGTCCAGAATTCTCCATCTCTTGTCAGATAAGAAACTTTTGCAACTTTAAAGTGATATTTTTCGTTCCCCTCCCCGCCTAAGTTTCTACCTACCAATGTTCCCCAAATCATAGGCTTCTACTTCAGTCTGGGCATTACAGATATTGTGTACGACTCAGTGTAATTCTTGAATTAAATGTTTCACTTGCCTTATGACAGAAAGCAGTGCTTAGGACAGGCATGAGTTCCTTCTAATCAGTATTGCCTATAAAATCGATTTTAAAGGATAGGGTCTGAATGAGGATGTCAACCTAAGAAACTGGAAAGGAGACTGTTTCTTCATAGTCTAGTTGAGGCAATAGGACATAATGGAAAAAAACAAGAGCCATATCCAACCACCAGGATCTAATGATGATGATAGGAGGTGAATAATAATAGAAATAAAGATTAAAATAAATGTAATGCTTTTGAAAGGTGAAAGAAAGAGAAGTCACTCAGTCGTGTCCAACCCTTTGCAACCCATGGACTATAGCCTACCACACTCCTTCATCCATGGGATTTTCTAGGCATGAGTACTGGAGTGGGTTGCTATTTCTTTCTCCAGAGGATCTTTCCCACTCAGGGATCGAATCCCGGTCTTCTGCATTGTAGGCAGATGCTTTCCTGTCTGAGCCCAAACCATTCTCCCTCCCTCCACCCACCCCAAACCCCCTATCCCAGTTTCTGGAAAAATTGCCTTCAATGAAATTGGTCCCTGGTGCCACAAAAATTGGAAACTGCTGGTTTTAAACTATTTGACTTTAAGTCAAATGGACCTAATTTTGCATCCCAGGTCAACTACTTGTGATCTATGTGGCCCTATTTAACCTTCCTGAGTCTCAGTTTTTTTCATTCATAAAACAGGAATAATAGTCCTATCTGGAGAAGGCAATGGCAACCCACTGCAGTACCCTTGCTTGGAAAATCCCATGGACAGGGAAGCCTGGTGGGCTGCAGTCCATGGGTTCGCTGAGTCAGGCACGACTGAGAGACTTCTCTTTCACTTTTCACTTTCATGCATTGGAGAAGGAAATGGCAATCCACTCCAGTATTCCTGGCCTGGAGAATCCCAGGGACGGACAGCCTGATGGGCTGCCATCTATAAGGTCACACAGAGTTGTACACACTGAAGTGACTTAGCAGCAGCAGCAGCAGTCCTATCTACCTCATATTTACTCTGAGGATTAAGTGAGGCATATGTTGGAAAAAGCCCTGATGCTGGGAAAGATTGAAGGCCAGAGGAGGAAGGGGCAGCAGACAATGAGATGGTTGGATAGCATCACCAACTCAGTAGATATGAATTTGACCAAACTCTGGGAAACAGTGAAGGACAGGGAAACCCAGCATGCTACAGTCCATGGAGTCACAAAGAGTTGGACATGACTTAGTGACTGAACAATATAAAGCATGTCGCAGGTAGTGTCTAGCATGTACTAAATTCAAGATAGCCCTATTTTTAGTTATGTCTTAAAATCAGAGCTGATATGTCAAGAGAACATTTTTAGCAATTTTGGCAATTAAAATTTTAACATCAAAAGGAAGAATTTCAGATATTAAGTAGAAGGACTGAAGGAGTGACCAGAAATGACACTTCCTGTTCCAAACAAAGAAAGGAAGGCAATGTGTTAGTGGCTGGTTCAGAAAGAATTCCATTAACTCCAGTAACTTTAATTTAGTTTGGTAAACTGGACTGCTTCTGGGACTTATTTATAAGGCATTAGCATTATACTGGGAGAAGGCAACAGCAACCCACTCCAGTACTCTTGCCTGGAAAATCCCATGGATGGAGGAGCCTGGTGTGCTGCAGTCCATGGGGTCACTAAGAGTTGGACACGACTGAGTGACTTCACTTTCACTTTTCACTTTCCACTTTCATGCACTGGAGAAGGAAATGGTAACCCACTCCAGTGTTTTTACCTGGAGAATCACAGGGACGGGCTAGCCTGGTGGGCTGCCGTCTATGGGGTTACACAGAGTTGGACATGACTGATGCAATTTAGCAGCAGCAGCATTATACTAGACACAGGTAACAGATACATGAGGTGATAGATGTTATAGACTAATAAACTTGAGTTTTCTATATTTCAAGTATGTTAGTTTGAATTTTGGTGTCAGTTCTTGAGATTCAGAACCGGGTCTTTTACAGTCAACTTTCTTTCCAAAGTGCTTGATGTATTGGGTGCTCTATTTGAACACCTATGTTATCTGTGACTATCTATAGCAATGATATCTTTCTCCAGCTGGGTTACAGAAGAGGAGAACAATGCTCTAAAGAGGGTTTAGATAACCATTTGGAGACTGCACCCAACCAATGATTATCCAGTTACCTATTTTCTTAAGAGCTATTTACTTTGGGAACAAGCTCTTTAATTCTCTTTCATTAAAATCTCACAATTTTTGCCAAATGCTTTAAAGATCTAACATTACTATATTCATTCCATTATCCTAGACTCTAATTTTTTTTCCAGGCAATAGTACTGGAGTGGATTGCCATTTCCTTCTCCAGGGGATCTTCCCAACCCAGGGCTTGAACCCAGGTCTCCCACATTGGAAACAGACGCTTTACCATCTGAGCCACCAGGGAAGTCCATCTTATGCTGAGACATTGCTATTAGTTTGATGTTTCAGTGGAAAAACTCTAAAGAGGTACTATTTTGTGAATTATAGATTCTGGTTTTTGATTCACTTTGTATATAATGTTCTGACAATCAATACATACAATTAGGCCCATAAAAATTTAGAGCAGCTACTATTGTAAACAGCAAATGTACTATTAAAACATGACCATAATAAAAACTATTAAACTGTTGAAAAAAGTACTCATAGTAAACTTTATGTTTTTAGTATATCATATTTTATAGATGATAAATCAGTACTTTCCCATGTATTTAATATTAAAGACATGAATAATTATTAATAGTCAAAGTA
>SJYC01125219.1:0-35001 GCA_006408675.1 Madoqua kirkii | reverse complement strand
AATAAGAAGTGAGTATTGTTATGTCATATTCACAATAATAAGTTATGTCTTATTCACAACAAGATTTTTCACTCTTTCCACTATTCTTACTTTGCTTTCACAGTGAATTAATCATCCAAGTAGATACTTTGTCAGTAAATAAAGTATTTGACTAATAAGTGCACATTTGCTAATTTGAATTTGCACATTTGACAAATAAGTGCATATTGACTACTTTAAATCAAGTTAAAAAAAACAATGCACAGTCTTTATTAACTTTAATTTCTCATTTAAAATGAAAAAAAAAGAGTAAAATAGAGAAACAAAATCTGGGAATTCTCTTTTCTCTCAGTGATTCCCAGGCAAAGACCACCAGCAACACACTTGTACTTTATTTTGTGAATATTACTTGTTGTAACAAGGGGGAAATTGGGTATGTGTGTGTGTTGGGGGTGTTGATAAACCCTCGTATGGCAGCCTGCCTTTTTTCTAGCTCTTCCCCTGAGAGTTGCGGTGATAGATTCAACATTAGAGCCTAAGGGTTTCCATGCTACAAATAAAACCAAATACGCATGTCATGAATTTTCGTAGATATAAATGAAAAGAAACGAACTTTATGGAGACAGATTAATACTGACAATTTTGAAGCAAATGTATAAGCCATTCATTATAACTTCTATTGAGTAGAAATATGTTCAATGTAAAATTAAGATATAGATGAAATAACACCACTGATTTTACAAAAGAATGAAACCCATAGTCAACTGGATATTGTCATTTAAATAATATTATTTTAAAGCAAGAGTCTAGAAAGTGAGCTTTACTGGAAACTTGTTAGGTTTGAAGCTTATGTCTTGAGAGTTTGTTAAATTTTGAAGAGTATGTCTTGGAGAGAATTACATCATTGGTGATACACGAGTTAAAGGCCCAGTTCGCATATATGTGCAAAAGATTGGTCCTAAAGATCTTTTGACTCTTAGTTCCAGGTTTGTTTATATCATGCTGAGAAGAAAATTGGTAGGAATGCTCCATTATTAGTACTTACTTATATGACCGAAGAGCTTAAATAGTTGTGCATATGAATATTGCTGTTGTTCAGTTGCTGAGTTGCGTCCGACTCTGCGACCCCATGGACTGCAATATGCCAGGCTCCCCTGACATATGTATGTATATAAGCTATCTTTTAAAGCCTTATTATGTAACTAAATGAAATAATACATCAGGATGATAAAAATTATATAGGACTTAAGGAATAAATGAATTTCAACCCATGATTCTGGAGTGAGGGACATTGTGGGAGACTGAGAGACCTAGGAACCTGATTCTTCCTCAAATAGGGTATTTGTAAGGAATAAACACAGTTCTTGAAAGAGTAAAGGCTTCATTAATTTGGAGGAGATAAAGTAATAATAATTCCTCCCACTCATGTAGAGACTTAGCAATGGAGAGAAACATTGTCCTGCAGTGACAGCAGTCACGTAACACTGAACTTGTTTTCCTTCTCAGCTCCTGGGCTGAGTGTGTGGGCTGTTGAATCTTTTAACATTAGGGCCTGGCCATGATACTGCTAGATGAAGCTGTTTTACCAGCTATTTAAAAAACATAACGTTTTCACAAGTTCACATGGATAATTTATAAATATTTTAAAAATAAATACAAAATATTTATTTGCTGCATTCCTAGCTCCCACGTTATGAGAGTCACTTAATCATTTGGGGAGAAGAAACAAAATAATCAATTTTGACACTCTTTAAAGAATCTCTAAGAGGAAAATGTACTACCAACTGTAGGTTTGTAATATTGTTCAGGAAGAGATTACTGTAAGTGAGTTTCCCTGGTGACTCTGATTGTAAAGAATCTGCCTGCAATTGCAGGAGACCTGGGTTTGATCCCTGGGTCAGGAAGATCCCCTAGAGAAGGGAATGGCTACCCACTCCAGTATTCTTTCCTGGAGAATTCCATGGGCAGAGGAGCCTGGCAGGCTACAGTCCATGGGGTCACAAAGAGTCTGACACTGATGAGTGACTCACACTTTTCAGATTTCTATAAACTACAAATCTTGGAACCATAGACTGTCAAGGTTGGAAGGGTTCTTTAGAGTACCTTACCCAACCAAACAAAATCCCATTGTCCCTCAACTTGCTTTAAGATGGTCATTCAGTTTGTATTTCATATCTGCAGTGACAGAAGTTTCATCACCTTTTGAGATAGTCTACACTGTAACCACAATTGTTGTGACCAGTTTGACCTCATGAGGTTAGAATAAAGTTAAACCCATCCATGTAAAAGAATGCCATGTCACATCATGCTGGTGTTAGTATTTCCATGTAAAATGCTCATTTTTCTATTAATTGTTTCTCCCGGAATGGTTTCAAGTCCCTTTCCCTTTCTAGCCAATTATTTCAGAATTAGAAGAGCCACTCCAGTACTCTTGCCTGGAAAATCCCATGGATGGAGGAGCTTGGTAGGCTGCAGTCCATGGGGTCACTAACAGTCGGACACGACTGAAGGGACTTAGCAGCAGCAGCAACAGCAGCAGCAGCAGCAAACTCTTCATTTACCCACCCCTTGGCCTGCCTCTTTCACGTAAAGATGCACGCAACAGTAATTTTGTAGTTGTGTATTTCAGTGTCTCCCAAAATGGATTCTGTCAAGCATTACTCTCATAAACATACTGTATGAGAAAAATTTTCACAGAACAGATATTTTAAAGAAATGTTGCAAATCTGTATGCTTCTTATGATTTACAGCGAATATTTATCATACTAAAAGCTCTAAGAAGATCTTGAGAAAAAAACATGTTTAACTTTCTGCAGTCTAGTATTCCTCAGATTTCTTTGACCTTTAAACACTTTTTCAAGTTAACATCTGCTAACATTTCTTTCAACCACTTGTTAAAAATGTATGTTGATTCTTTATATCTGCATCTCTATTCCTGTCCTGCAAATAGGTTTATCTGTACCATTTTTCTTGGAGAAGGAAATGGCAACCCATTCCAGTACTTCTGCCTAGAAAATCCCATGGATGGAGGAGCCTGGTAGGCTACAGTCCATGGGGTCACGAAGAGTCAGACACGATTGAGTGACTTCACTTTCAATTTTCACTTTTCACTTTCATGCATTGGAGAAGGAAATGGCAACCCACTCCAGTGCTCTTGCCTGGAGAATCCCAGAGATGGGGGAGCCTGGTGGGATTCCATCTATGGGGTTGTGCAGAGTCAGACATGACTGAAGGGACTTACCAGCAGCAGCAGCAGCAGTGCCATTTTTCTAGACTCTGCATATGTGAATTAATGTATGACATTTGTTTTTCTCTTTCTGACTTACTTCCCTCAGTATGACAGACTCTAGATCCATCCATGTCTCTGTGAATAGCTTAATTTTGTTCCTTTGTATGGCTGAATAATTTTCCATTGTATATACGTACCACTTCCTTTTTATCCATTCATCTGTTGATGGACACTTAGGTTGCTTCCATGTCCTGGGGACATGTAGACATGGTGGTTGGGGGAAGGGGAGGGTGGGACGAATTGAAACAATAGCATTTACATATATACACTATGGTGTATGAAATAGATACCTAGCGGGAAGCTGCTGTATGGCCCGGGGAGCTCAGCTTGATGCTCTGTGATGACCCAGATGAGTGGGATGGGGGATGTGAGAGAGGTGCAAGAAGGAGGGGATGTATGTATAAATATAGTTGATTCATTCGCTGTACAGTAGAAACTAACACAACAGTGTAAAGCAATTATACTCCAATAAAACGTGATGCATGTTGAGAAATGCCAGCCATAAATCTATTGGGATGTCAAATTAAAGGAAGAAAGTGGAACAAATATTTGGTCAAGTAAGTTTTTATTAATGAGAGATGTCACGTAATAATTAAAAGTCAACAGTATCCCCACAGAGCATTGTTTTTTAGCTTTGCTTGCTTGGTTTTGCCCAAGCTCTCTCCTGTGACTCACCGTTTCACTGTTTTGTCCCTGGTTGTCTTGGTCTACGTAAGTGTTATAGCCTTATGTAGAACTATAAGTCAGAGAACATTTCTAAGAGCTCTATGGAACCTTAAAACATCATAAAAAAATCAAAACTGTACTGTCATTTTTAAAGAAAGGAAATGGATTGGGAAGAATTAGCCAGAGCAAGTATTAGAAACATTCATCCTCCTTCATTATACTTTAGAGACAAATGGTTGTGTGTTAGTCATTCAGTTGTGTTGACTCTTTGTAACCCCATGAACTGTAGCCTTTGCCAGGCTCCTCTGTCCATGGAATTCTCCAGGTAAGACTACGGAGTGGGTTGCCATTTTCTTCTCCAAACGATCTTCCTAAACCAGGTCTCCCACATTGCAGGCAGATTCCTTACCATCTGAGCCACAAAATGTTATAGGCACCAACTCCTTGCCAGACAAAATTAATATAACCTAAACGCTCTGTTAATATTCAATAATTGAAGATAGTTTATTGTCAAGTGGAATTTAATAAAGAAGTTTCTTGGAACAGTTCCTTTCATTTGGATGGCAAGCAATGGGAACAAGGCAAAATCTTAAGCCACTACAAGAAGAAAAAGAATCCTGTTATTTAAACTTTATTTTATAAGTAAATGCTAGGAATTGTGGCTTTCAGTTGATATTTCCTTGTTATAATTTGGTGGTATTTGCAACAAGGGTTTAATGCTTTTGACCTGTGTTTTATTGCCTAGTAGTAGTTTCGCGTGAACTTGCTCAGTCACGTCCGACTCTTTGCGACCCCATGGACTGTAGCCTACCAGGCTCCTCTGTCCATGGGATTTTCCAAGCAATAATACTGGAGTGGATTGCCATTTCCTTTTCCAAGTAGTTTCATAACTAACAACTAAACCAAATCAGAATGAGCACACATGGTAGGATTTAGAGAGAATACAGTCCCTTCACTTCTGACAAGGCAATAGAAAATTGCTCTGTTGCTATAAATGGTTACACTCAAATCAAGGTTTTTCTGCATTTTTTGATTAGACAGTATTTTAAGAGTTAAGAGAAAACGTTCCTGTAATAATGTGATGGTTTGATAGACTAGGAAATGAGGTTTCCTTTTCTAAATCTCCGTTTTTTTTAGAACATTAGGCAATATTTTCCATAATGATAATTACTATATTTCTAAATTGAGGAAACTGGTAGAAAAGAAAATCTCCTTTGTCGGTAGTCAGTAAATGTTGGGGAAAAAAAAAAAAAACAAACGTGAAAACAGAATCAGCAGGATTCCTCAGAATGTGGAACTGAGAAAAGGGGATTGACTAAGATGTTGCCCAACAATAATAATTTATGAAGTGCAGTATAATGTGTATATATGATTCTTTCTCTCTCTCTCACACACACATGCACACCATCTCTAAGAATATATATTGAAATTTGATAGGAGAATAAAGTGAATGCAGCCTTCTCTTATTTTATGGTCTCAAAAATTGTAATTTATAAGAAATAATTTCACATAAAATACGAAGAAAAAGATGAGAATGTCTCTGCTTTATTTCAGTGTTATGACTGAAACTAGAAGAAATAGACTGGAAGATGTTATTATACTGAGAGACGTTCAATAAATCATGTGAAAGTGTTGGTATTGTTAGATTGAGGACTATTATATGTAAATTTTCCTTAACATAAACATCCACTTAGAGCTACTAGCTTCCTGTCTTAGGGAGACATACTGTGGGATTTTGAATCCCAGTTCTCCCACTTATTACTCATGTGATTACAGGCAAGTTATATACACCTCTGAACCTCAACCACTGGTTATTTGTATATAAAAGAGGTGTTCTATGCCATCTGCACTGTGCTGATATCATGGTTTACACAAGATTCCAGAGTGTCTTCCCTATTGTAAATATGAATGAATTCTATGCTCTTTCCTCTCCACCGTGTCCTCTTCCCCCTCCTTCGTGTCTTCCTTTCGCCTTTGATTTTTCCTTCTTCATCATCTTATTATTTGTAAGTTCCCTGCCACTGCCTCCCGTTTAGAATTGCCATGTGATTTCAGCTGTCTCTTGACTCAGCCTTCCCTCGATAAAAGGCAAATGTGGCACGACTGCAGTGGCCAGAAATAGCTCTTGATAAGTGAATGGAAAAGAAACACAGGAGAGAGGACTGGTGCCTCAGTTTCTCAGCCTTTCTCCTTTCATTAACTCCACCTTTCACATAAGTCTAATGATGCAGGGAAATGATTCTGAAGGAGCCTCTCAGAGAAGCTGCCTGGAAGACAATGATGGGAAGTGGGTCTTGGGCTGACTGGCCTTGCTACCAGCAGAACGGTATATGTGGTACTCTCCGGTGGGGGAAAGAGTTAAGAATTCAGTAGCAAAAGTTGAAGAAATTATGAGGATTCTGACATTTAAGAATTTCTTTTTGCAGTGCCTTATAATTTTTAAATGTCAGAGAGAATTGGAGCGGCTATTAAGTCTGAGATCTTAGTACAGAGTTAAGTCAGTTTTATTTTTTAGAAATGGCTTATTTATTTCTAGGAAGTAGGCATCATGCTCCAAAGTGACCATTGTTTTCCCTCATCTATAACTACTCTATCATTGGTTTTAATACTAAGGGCAATAATTTCAAAGACAAAGCAATAAGAACAAAAGCAGATTCACTTTATTGGCTATGGGGGTTTTTGTCTATTAGGGCAATAAAACAAGAAAGAAACTCTCATGTTTGATATCTTTCACATCCAATCAGCTTTATAATTGAGAGTGTTATCAATAAGTAGCATTAGTGCACCTATTCAGAGACCCTCAGGTCACCTTTGGAGTAATATTGATATCTAGGTTTTTTACAGTAGTCAGCTAGGCGTAATATGGTGTTTTTTTCAAATGTAAATCCAAGGGGGGAAAATCCAGTAAATTTTCACTTAATTTGCTATCAATACAAGGCAAGAACTTTCTAAAATTTGTAATAAACAGCAACTTACTTATTATATGACTTGCTGGTAGAAGGAAGAAATTCTGATACTGCTCTTGAATTCTTTTCTGTGATCTTTGTAGACAAAGAACTTTGGAATGGTTGTTCCCCATATTTAAGGCTTTGTTCAAAGGTCATATTGTTAATGACGTTTTCCAGGACTCCCTCAGGTGGGAGCACTATCATCTCCCTACTCTGAATTTCTAATGTTTCATCTATACTTCTCATGCTTTTCTTATTAGGTTCTACCTTATGCTATCGTTTTTCTCCATACAATTTTTATTTTTCCTGTTTAAATGTTAGTCCAGGGAAAGAGGATATTTGTGTTGTTCACTTTTACATTCCCCATACTGCTTTACCAAAAGATTAGTAAAATGTGTGAATGAGTCAGTGCCTCCCCACTTGAGGTTTGTCACAGGGGACAAACTGCAAAAGTGTCAGTCAGTTGTTCAGTTCAGTCGCTCAGTAGTGTCCGATTCTTTATGATCCCATGGACTGCAGCACGCCAGGTCTCACTGTCCATCACAACAACCAGAGCCTACTCAAACTCATGTCTATTGAGTCAGTGATACCATCCAACCATCTCACCTTGTCATCCCCTCCTCTTCCTGCATGCAATCTTTCCCAGCACCAGGATCTTTTCCAAGGAGATACTTCTTCGCATCGGGTGGCCAAAGTATTGCAGGTTCAGCTTCACCATCAGTCCTTCCAATGAATATTCAGGACTGATTTCCTTGGGTTGACTGATTTGACCTCCTTGCTGTCCAAGAGACTCTCAAGAGTCTTCTCCAACACCACAGTTCAAAAGCATCAATTCTTTGGAGCTCAGCTTTCTTTATAGTCCAACTCTCACATCCATACATGACTACTGGGAAAAGCATAGGGTTGACTAGATGGATCTCTGTTGGCAAAGTAATGTCCCTGCTTTTTAATATGCTGTCTAGGTTGGTCAAACTTTTCTTCAAAGGAGCAAGTGTCTTTTAATTTCATGGCTGCAGTCACCATCTGCAATGATTTTGGATACCAAGAAAATAAAGTCTCTCACTGTTTCCATTGTTTCCCCATCTATTTGCCATGACGTGATGGGACCATGTGCCATGATATTAGTTTTCTGAATGTTGAACTTTAAGCCAACTTTTTCACTCGCCTCTTTCACATTCGTCAAGAGGCTCTTTAGTTCTTCTTCACTGTCTGTAATAAGGGTGGCGTCATCTGCATATCTGAGGTTATTGATATTTCTCCCGACAATCTTGATTCCAGCTTGTGCTTCCTCCAGCCCAGCATTTCTCATGATGTACTCTGCATAGAAGTTAAATAAGCAGGGTGACAATATACAGCCTTGACGTACTCCTTTTCCTATTTGGAACCAGTCTGTTGTTCCATGTCCAGTTCTAACTTGCTTCCTGAACTGCATACAGATGTCTCAAGAGGCAGGCCAGGTGGTCTGGTACTCCCATCTCCTAAAGAATTTTCCACAGTTTGATGTGATGCACACAGTCAAAGGCTTTGGCATAATCAATAAATCAGAAGTAGATGTTTTTCTAGAACTCTTGCTTTTTCAATGCCAAAGTGAGACACATACGTACACCTGCATCCACACATTTGACACAGTTTTTCCATAAAGAGATTGTTAAATGTCAGAATAAAAAGTGATCCCAGAGGTTATCCTTTTCCACTATTTGTCCATATTTTGCCAATTAAGATGCTAAAGCTCAGAGAAACTGAATAATAAAAGCAGGATCAGTTCAGTCGCTCAGTCGTGTATAACTCTTTGCGACCCCATGAATCGCAGCACGCCAAGCCTCCCTGTCCATCACCAACTCCCGGACTTCACTCAGACTCACGCTCATTGAGTCAGTGATGCCATCCAGCCATCTCATCCTCTGTCGTCCCTTTCTCCTCCTGCCCCCAATCCCTCCCAGCATCAGAGTCTTTTCCAATGAGTCAAGGTCAAAAAACACATAGTGGAAGTGCTTCTAAACTGGAAGAAGGCTTAGCTATTACACTGTTTGATACCTTCACTATTTTCTGAACTACTTATATATGTGTGGATGGATGGACTTCTGTATATATGCATGTCTCTATTATTTTTAATCAAATAACAATGCCAGAGAAGAAAATGACTAGTAAAGGTCATATCAGATTTATTGACAGAGCCTGGACTAGAATATCACTCTCCCACTCACATATTATACAGCCTGGGAAAAATATTGTTTCTCTCATGCATGGACCCAGTAGCTACTTCTCCATTTGGCACAAACAAAGGAGCTCACAGATGTTATATGGGAACTAGAACTGTATAAGAATGCTCAATATAAATAGGTCTGTAAGACTTAGGTGAGACAACATAGATCCAAGATGGCAAAACAATTTAAAACTTATGCCCTCCTTTCTACTTTTATGTTAAAATCTCACTTTCCTCTTTTTTCAAAGAAACTTTCTAGATGGCACTGCATCTGATCCTCACAACTGTGAAGAAGACATGCATTCTCACATTCACTTCTCATCTTTGAGGAGATACAAAGAGGTATTTCAGGTTATAAACTGAATTGGAGATCAAACCAGAATTTGAACCTAAATGTTTAGGTTGTCCTTTGCATTTTCAGTTGTTGTCTCTGCATTTATGTGAATGTACATAAATAATGAGGAATGATTTTGTTTCTAGAGACATACTAACTATTATCCTAATGAAATATTTTTAATTGAGAAAATCAAAATAATTTGTGAACTTGCAACATGATGATCCAGTGGCCATGAAGTTAGAGAAGGCCCATATTATGTTCTTTATCCAAGAAGAGGTTCAAGCCTAAACTTTCAGCCTATATCTGTTTAGTGATCATGTTTTTACATTGTTTATTGGGTATCTTATTAGCTTTTTATGTAACTAACATTAACAACAAAATCAGACACAGGAGGTATCAATAGTATGTGGAGACTTGGATAAACAAGGCTGAGAGTGTGTGCTATCTTCTTAAATTCTTTGACACACACACACACACACACACACACACACACACACACACACATATATATAAACATATCCTCTAGGGATATTTAAAAATTTAACCATATGTGTATCATTCTATAATTGGCTTTTTAACTTCATGTTATGGTTTCTATAGTATATTTAACCACACTCCTATTAATGGATATTTAGTTTTGTTTTTGTTTTTCCTTTTGTAGACTAATATGTAATGGACATTTTGCCCCTTAAACCTTTATAAACCTGTGTCTGTTTCCATATGATGAAATCTTACCTGTAGAATTGCTGGGTGCTGCATGTTGAGTCTCCCAATAGCACTCTCTAAGGTAAGATTGCACTTAGGAGGTATATCAAGAAGTGCTTCTGGGGCAATGCCTGTGGATTGGAAGGGAAAGAAGCAGAACTGATGAGGAGTTAGCTGCCATGCAGTCTTAAGGAGACCCCGGTAGGCCTTCCAGGAAAATTTTAAACTGGGATGACCCTGGCATGACTTGAGTTTTCTTGTGCCGGAGTGAGGTAGATGATGGATGCTGGCTGCCCAGGGAAGGAGGCTGGCCCTTGAGAAGATGGTTCTCTTCAGACACCCAAAGACTGTTGACAGCTGAAGGCTTTGTGCCAGCAGCACTCCCAGCAGCTGGGGCAATGAGTTCCTGAAAGAGGCTCTGAGTCATAGGTAGTGCATGTCGTATAACTTGATACCTATAGAAATTGATAAATTGCTACCAGATCTAGATTACCATCTCCAAATTTGGTAAAATATACTAATTCCATCAGCAATGTGTGGAATGCTTGTTACCTCAAATCTTTAACAACATGAAGAACTATCAATCTTTGTAATGTTTGCCAACCTGATAGACAACATCCTCACTGTTGTTTCAATTTGCATTCATTTATTAATGTGATTAATATCTTTTCATGTATTTAAAGGCCATGCATATTTCTTCTTAGTGACTTACCAGTTTATGCCCCTTTTGTCATTTTGTATTATGCGAATCTTTAGCATATTAACCATTTCTTTGTCACATATGTTGCATGTTTTTTTTGTTTGTAACTTCTTTTAATATTCTTTATGTCTCCTTCAGTGTAGTATTTTGTATAGTCAAATGTATAGGTCTTTTCTATCTTTAGGGTGTGCATACTCAGTTGCTCAGTCATGTCTGATTTTTTGTGACTCCATAGGCTCCCCTCTCCTTGGAATTTTTCAGCAAGAGTCCTGGAGTAGGTAACTATTCCCTTTTCCAGGGGATCTTCCTGACTGAGGATCGAACCCGTATCTCTTACATGTCCTGTATTGGTAGGCAGATTCTTTACCATTGAGGGTCCTTTCTTATTCAAGCTTATAAATATATCTTCCTATATACTTCTTATTATTCATGGTATATTAAATCCATTTTGAATTTATTTTTTATAAATATGTGTAAGAAGATCCTACAATTGGAAGTTAGGTCAAGGTGTGAAGATACAATAGATACTTTATGCTAAAGTATCTAGAGGGACCAGAACATGATACAGCCACTCAAATTTTATATTCTAATGACTTCAGGACTCTTCTACTTCTTGACTGCATCAAGGATGGAATAAAGGTCAAACTTTGCCGATGAAAGGAATTGATATTCTTGAGACAGAGCTCCTAGTGTACTGTGCATATTACTGTCATTGTCAAGGGGAGGGATGATGTAGGTGGGTCTCCCTTTACTTTAAGGAGACTATTTAGCAAGTTCAGTTTGTCTTACAAAATTTCAGGACATGATGGATAATAATTGTTTGATGCATGGTGGAGAACCTAAGGGACAGGTGATTAATTTAATAGGTTCTTTGATATTAGAATGAAGGCAAATTGCTGCCGATTGGCTGATTTGCATTCCAGAGCAGAGACAATTTCTCAGAGCAGAGATTCCTGAGTGTTTCCTATAATCAAAAGTTTCTTCACTGTGCCCTCACCACAAAAGCATACTAGGTAGGGTCAGGTTTGGTCTTGTCCCTAAGAGTCATCAGTTTGGGCAGACAGGTATCAATAGGCCTCAGATCACATTTAAAGGAAAAAGGAGAAAAGACAAAGGTAGTTTATAATTGTAATTTATGAGTCCTATTTTTTCGACATAGTAGTAGTAGTGTGATATGAAACAAGGATCTAACTCATTTTCTCAAATTTTGCCAATTTTTCAATATTATTTATAAATGATGTGCCTATTCATTCACAGATTTGAAATGCTATCATTTTTAATATAATAAATTTAAGTTCCTATACTCTACATTGTTCCAAGGATATAATCATTATTTTGCATTGTCATATTCTTTTAATAAAATGACTTTATAAAATATTTCAATATCCAGTTAGAGAAATCTATTATCATTTCGCTCCAAACATTTTTTGTCTATACTGTAGCATTTCTTTTGTTTCACAAATGAACAAAATAAACTTCAACTTGATCAACCTCCCAAGTTGTAGACATTTTACTGGAATTACAATAATTTACAGAATAGTTTTTGGGGAGATTTGACATCTTCTCTAAAATTTAGACTTCCTACCTACTTTACATGTCTTCCATTATATAGATGTGTATAAGAGACAGCAATGACATCACAAATGAACAAAATAAACTTCAACTTGATCAACCTCCCAAGTTGTAGACATTTTACTGGAATTACAATAATTTACAGAATAGTTTTTGGGGAGATTTGACATCTTCTCTAAAATTTAGACTTCCTACCTACTTTACATGTCTTTCATTATATTCCTCATTAACTTTTTATAGCTTCATAGGAAGAAAGAAATTCTTACTATACTCAAACCTCAGCATCTTGTATTTTAATTGTTATGATGAATTGAATCATTCATTCTCAAACTTGCAAACTCCATTTTATAATGATTATAATTATGGGTACTGGTAAATCCAGGTAAATCTCTGGAAAAATTAAAAATCCCTGATTTTAGAATTTGCTGATTTTCATGGTGTAAATATTTCTGCCATGGCGAATTTCAGTCTTTAAGCATCCATACCACTAGATGTGGGATTAAGAAAGCATGCTGAATTTATTCTTGTGAACTGTTTTAAACTGATTCCAGTACATCACTGTTGCTTAGATCTTTTCTAGTCAAATAATTTTTAAAATGATTACAATCAAGTATTTGTAAAATTAAAGTGAACTTTATAAATAAGAATTTAGACTCTAAGAATTAAAGTCTAAGAACTTAAGAACTAAAATTTAGAAAAAATCAAAATATACTTAAATATATATTTCTTTGAATTTATTACTCACCACTACTTTTGATATACATTATTTAGGGGAATATTTAAAATAATGTGTCTTGGTCTCCCTCTTGGGGGCTCCTGATTTTGAGGTTTTCCTTTTCCTTTTGGGGCTTAATCTCCAGTTAGACTTGCAGATGAAGTTACTGTATTCAGTGTGAGAGTCCACCAGACTTAACATGCTTAAAGTCGCCACTGAAATGTTCAGGTTCTCTAAGCCAAATAGACTTTGAGAGAAGTCATTTAAGATACAGAGTTCTTGTAAAATTCGCAAAGCTTCTTGATGTGTTCTCTGTTGGGGCGGCTCCCCTGCATTCCCTTCAGCTTCTTCTGGTTGGATTTTGTAAGTGTCTGCATCAGGTGACAGTGGAAACGCACAACACCAGGGATGCTATGGAAGTTAGGTGGCGTTCTGAACATTTTGGTTTTCTGTAGTCATTTTTTATGATAACCTAAATCTACCTATTATGCTGCTAGCCTCATTTTCTCATCTCTTTGTATCTCAATCAGAAGCCATTAGTGTTCACTTACATTAAGTGAAATATTAAGGACAAATGCTGCATCCACTTGTCTAGGGCTCAACTATTAACATTTGATTCTGTCACTCGAGTGTATGTTCCTTGATTCTTTGTCTCGTCACAACAAAGATTTGGAGTGACGGACATTAAAGCCCCCTCGGCATGTCACAGCTCTCAGGTCTTGGATAGACCGTGTTATAGCTCTTAGACAAATCAGTGTTCAGCTCAGTGTTACAGCTCTATTTTATTTAGAAGATAGCAGGCAAATCCATCTTTGAGGTGTGAGGGCACATTGTTCCAAAGACACGAGGAGAAGAGCGCCCCAGCGAGTTGGGGAGAGAGAGCGAGCTAGGTTTGGCTCCTCTGTTTATATGTTTATCTCTCCCTGGGTCTGTCCTATGTAAATTGGGCCAGCCAGGAGTGTTGTTTGCTTTACCTGAGGTCCTCACTCTGGTCCTCAGACCTCCTTTTGTTCTATTTTCCTGGGCTTTTCCCTTCCTTGTCTTGTAGCCACTGCCATTTTGGACTCCTTTTTCCTATTCTACCTACCTAACAATTCCTCTATCATTTTTCTCTGCTATCTTTTTTTTTTTTTTGCCAGCCCAAACTGAATTTATAGCATCTTTTCAAATATGACTTCATACTTGAGAATTTTCCAGACTTTTGTTTGGAAAATGCTTCCAATTACTTTTGAGGTAAGCCCTTACTTTGCCAGGCTTATGAGTTTACTTTGACTGTTGTAAGAAACTACCAGAGACTGGTTGGCTTACACAACATAAATTTATTTTCTTATAGTTTTGGAGACTAAGAGTCCAAATCAAGGTATCTGCGGGGTTGATTTCTTTTGAGATCTCCCTCTTTGGCTTGTAGACGGCCATCTTCTCCCTGGGTCTTCAAGTGGTCTTTCCTCCCTCTATATCTGTGTCTTCATTTCCTGTTCTTTGGATTAGGATTCACCCTATTTATCCTGTTTTCACTTAATTACCATTTTCACTTAATTACCTCTTTAAAGACCCTGTTTTTAAAAACTGTCACTTTCTGAGGTACTAAGTGAAGTGGCTCAGTTGTGTCCGATTCTTCACAACCCCATGGACTGTAGCCTATCAGGCTCCTCTGTCCATGGGATTTTCCAGGCAAGAAGGCTGGAGTGGATTGCCATTTCCTTCTCCAGGGGATCTTCCCAACCCAGGAATCGAACTCGGGTCTCCCACATTGCAGGCAGATCCTTTATTGCGTGAGCCACCAGGGAATGGCTGACTTAAAGATACTAAGGTACTAAGGGTTAGACTTAAATACATTTTGAGAACCAACAATTCAACTCAACACCAAGGTTGAAATTAAAACTATTATCTGTTCGTTGGCACTTTACTTAATCTGCCTGCTTGATAAGATATAAACTGGTTGCCATCCTTAATTCTGCATTTCTTATTTCTGTATTTCCTTAGACTTCAATAGTATTTGAGGAAAGGAGAAGTAAAACATATAAACTTGGATTGATACCTTTATACTGACCTTTACCGCGTGAGCCACCAGGGAATGGCTGACTTAAAGATACTAAGGTACTAAGGGTTAGACTTAAATACATTTTGAGAACCAACAATTCAACTCAACACCAAGGTTGAAATTAAAACTATTATCTGTTCGTTGGTACTTTACTTAATCTGCCTGCTTGATAAGATATAAACTGGTTGCCATCCTTAATTCTGCATTTCTTATTTCTATATTTCCTTAGACTTCAATAGTATTTGAGGAAAGGAGAAGTAAAACATATAAACTTGGATTGATACCTTTATACTGAAGTCTTCTGATGTTTTTCAATGCCTGTGTAGGACACAGAGAGGAGAAAACATCTCACTAGTTATTGCTGAAGTGTACTCATCTACCCCAACCCTGAAGGGCATGACTTGTGCGTGTTCATGTGCATGAATCCTCAGTGAAGAATAAAACTGAAATTCTATCACATTTGGTACTCATTTGAATTGCTTCCAAATGTTTATAACCTACATTTTAAATTAATTAAATTCAAATATAATGAAATAGCAATACTCTTTTCAAGTTAACTATAAAATATAAAAGGAATATTTATGAATTTTCTGAGATTATTGACAGTATGCCACTATATTACTTTTTCTTACAATTTACATATAAATTTAAGATATTTCTGCCTACTTTTATCTAATTGTTATCTTGTTTTCTAGTTATATCAAGATATAAATCTTTATAAACTACACAATCACTGTTAACAAGAATGGTTAAAAGAGGGTCTTAAGGTTTCATATTGTAAGAACATCTTCGATGAATGTATTCTATTCTTCCCTCTTGAAGCCTCAGCCCACACAAATAATACAACTGCTTCCTTTAATTAAAATAAGAAAATATATTACTTATAAAGCTTAGTCTTAAGCAAAGCCACAAACAAAATCTATAGTTCCCATAATGGGAGATACACTGTAAAATGAAATAAAATGATAAATTGATAAATGCATATAAAAGGAAAACTGTGAATCATGTAACTTATAACATCTTAAGGTTTAAAAAGTTCTTGGAATTAAAATTCTCTGTAAATCTTTTCACCCTTGACATAATTTTTTTCTTCTCTTTATAATAATTAACAAAATCCTTTTGGATAGTTTCTCCAGTTACTTGTTTCAGAAGAGCCAAATTATTGAAGGTAAAAATAATTTTTAATGATATATACTTTATTTTATATTTGCCCATGGATGTTTTGGTCATACATTAAAAAAAATGAGAACAAATATATTATGAGATAAACTTTAGCAACCAAATAAGTATTCCCTGGAGGGGAAGAAAAAGAAATGTGAGCTGCTTACTCTGGGAGGTTTTCAAATCCTCTAATCTGTTTGAAATTACATTGATGCTGTTATTTAAAGATTAGAGTTTTGTTATTGTTGCAATCAAGCCACAGTCTGTTTTTCCTACCTGTACTATTTTAACAGTTGTTAAAACTCTGGAATCAAGATTTCCTTTCATTCTGCCTGAAGTACAGTTGAATATTTCTACATACCATTGCATTTTGCCTCAATTGAAAATTTCACATTTCTACTTATAAATTATATGTTTCCTGGGGGGTATGGAGGGAGAAAGGAATGTGGAGGTATCAACTTAAATGGGCTACTATGCTCACATGTATTTGACCGTATGAATGGGTAAAAATCCTCTTTGCCTCCATAGCTTTGTGTATAGATTTCATATTAAATTAAAAAAACAGTAGTGTAGAGAGCTCTATTTAGAAAGCTATTCACACTCAAAGCATTTCCAAGATGTTTCTGCCACAATATAAAAACAGAAAAAGTGCACTATTGCTTATTGTGTTTATTTATCCAAGAGGCTAATGTGTAGGAATATAAAACCTAATGCCTGCTTCTTAGGGAAGCAAGGGATCTAATATGTATTTCATTTTAACTGTTTAAAATAAAACATCAGGTGCTGTTTAAACTTTAGCAGACTCTTGGCATAAGCCCCACCTATTAAGGCAATTTTAAAAATTTGCCGTCACCAAACTTGGTCCTGAGGACCATATAAGACTAGATTGAACCCATTCTAATTCTTTGTGTGATGGAAAGCCAAATAATCTAAATAGCACTTGCCTACTAAATGTCAGATACATTTCTCTGATTCTTAAACCATCAGCTTCTCTGCTAAAGTAGGATATTTCAGCCTCTTTTATAAAGGAAAAAAAATGAACTCAGAATAATGGAGGTGCCTGGATTTGACCACAGGACTGACTGTTTTACTCAAAAGCTTTACTGCTGATTCCAACTCATGTAGTTATCTCTGAAATATCAAAAAGGCCTGTACTGATTCCATAGCTGCAGTGACCACAGTGCATGTGAAGTCACAGAATGGGGGTGAAGTACCGCTGAGGTGAATTGCAACTCTCAGCTTCCCTTTGGCTCCTCCAAAGAGATTCAACCAAGTAGTTGTAACCAAAGAAGTGAGTGCAAACATCTATGTGTAAATTCTACAACCCACCACTCAGTGACTTCCCATCCACCATGCCCTGGAAATACCTCAGATGAATAGCAAACATGCTGAGATTCATAGATATGAATCTTAAAGTAGTGTGTCTACACCCTGGACCAAGTTGCTTATTTATCCTCCTCCCAGCCACCCCACTATGCTTTTAAGCGTAAGATGGTGGTAGTTTAGTTGCTAAGTTGAGTTTGACTCTTGTGACCCCACAGACCAGGCTCCTCTATCCTTAGGATTTTCCAGGCAAGAATACTGGAGTGGGTTGCAGTTTCCTGCTCCAGGAGGATTTTTCCCAGCCCTGGATTGAATCTGCGTCTCCTGCATTGCAGGCAAATTCTTTACTGACTTAACTACCAGGGAAGCTCTGTAGGCACAGGAATCCTCTACATTTCAAGAACATCCTTTGCCTGACTCCTCTGGTTCTGTCTTCTGCTTCCTTTCATTTGGCATAACAGTATTCTGGCCCTAGCATTTCCAGGACACATCATCTTCTTCCCAACAGCTGTGTCTTTCATCAAGATGACTTCTCTGTTTGAGACACTAACACTACTAGCACATTCTTGCTAAACTTAGCTTGTCTGCTTGGGGTCCAGATCAAAGGCAATCATCTCTGTGGCTCCTTCTGAAAGTCTCCAGAAAGACCAAAGCAATCCTCCTAGGTTTCCACACACATGTATTCATCTTCATTACGAAAATAATTTTCCAAAACAAGGGCTGGTTTTGATTTTTCATGACTATCTTCTCATTTTATTCTAAAACACATTCTGTCAGAAAAGTACTCTCCCTGCTTAAGTTGGTGACTAGATCAAAGTAGACCCTCACTAAGATTTATTTAATTAATTGTTGTGGTTCAGTTGCACAGTTGCGTCCAACTCTTTGTGACCCCATGGACTTCAGCTCACCAGCCTTACATGTCCTTCACCATATCCTGGAGCTTGCTCTACCTCCTGTCCATTAGTCAGGGATGCCTACAACCATCTTATCCTCTGTCATACCTTTAACCTCCTGTTTTCAATCTTTCCCAGCAACAGGGTCTTTTCCAATGAGTTTGCTCTTCATACCAGTTGGCCAAAGTATTGGAGCTTCAACCTCAGCATCAGTCCCTCCAATGAATATTCAGGATTGATTTCCTTTAGAACTGACTGATTTGATATCCTTGCAGTCCAAGGGACTCTCAAGAGTCTTCTCCAACACCACAGTTCAAAAGCATCCATTCTTTGGTACTCAGCATTCTTTATGGTCCAACTCTCACACGCATACATGACTACTGGAAAAACCATAGGTTTGATTATTCACACATTTGTTGGCAAAGTAATGTCTCTGCTTTTTAATATACTGTCTAGGTTTCTCATAACTTTTTCTTCCAAGGAGTAAACATCTTTTATTTTCATGGCTGCAGTCACAATCTGCAGTGATTTTGGAGACCCAAAAGTAAAATCTGTCACTGTTTCCATTGTTTTCCTGTTAGTCATGGAGTGATGGGACTGGATGCTATGATCTTCGTTTTTTGAATGTTGAGTTTTAAGCCAGCTTTTTCACTCTTCTCTTTCACTTTCATGAAGAGGCTCTTTAGTTCTTCACTTTCTGCCATAAGAGTGGTGTTATCTGCATATCTGAGATATAGGTTCTCCTGGCAATTTTGATCCCAGCTTGTGCTTCATCCAGCCTGGCATTTCATATGATGTACTCTGCCTATAAGTTAAATAACTAGAGTGACAAAATACAGCCTTGACATACTTCTTTCCCAATTTGGAACCAGTCCACTGTCCCATGTCCAGTTCTAACAGCTGCTTCTTGACCTGCACACAGGTTTCACAGGAGGCAGGTGAGGAGGCTTGGTATTCCCATCTCTTGAAGAATTTTCCATAGTGTGTTGTGATTCACACAGTCAAAGGCTTTAGTGTAGTCAAACAGAAGTAGACATTTTTCTGGAATTCTCTTGCTTTTTCTATGATCCAGCAGATGTTGGCACTTTGATCTCTGGTTCCTCTGTCTTTTCTAAATCCAGCTTGAATATCTGGAAGTTCTTGGTTCACATACTGTTGAAGCCTCACTCAGAAAATTTTGAGCACTATTCTGCTAGCATGTGAGACAATGTGATTGTGTGGTAATTTGAACATGGTTTTTCATTGCCTTTCTATGGTACTAGAAGGAAAACGACATTTTCCAGTCTTGTGGCCACTGCTGAGTTTTCCAAATTTGCTGACACGTTAAGTGCAGCACTTTCATAGCATTATCTTTTAAGATTTGAAATAGCTCAGCCTGAATTCCATCACCTCCACTAGCTTTGTTTCTAGTGATCCTTCCTAAGGCCCACTTGACTCCACACTCAAGATGTCTGACTCTAGGTGAGTGATCACACCATCATGGGTATTTGGGCCATTAGCTCTTCTCTGTATAGTTCTTCTGTGTGTTCTTGCCACCTCTTCTTAATATCTTCTGTTTTTGTTAGGCCCACCCTGTTTCTGTTCTTTTTTGTGCCCTTCTTTACATGAAATATTCCCTTGGTATCTCTCATTTTCTTCAAGAGATCTCTAGTCTCTCCCATTCTATTATTTTCCTCTATTTTTTTACATTTTTCACTTAGAAAGGCTTTCTTATCACTCCTTGATATTCTTTGGAACTCTGCTTTCATATGGGCATATCTTTCCTTTTCTCCTATTTAATTAATAACAGAATAACTAATATAGAAAATAAAGTTACAGTCTCCTCTTCCATTTGGTTTTTCTTTCACAAAAGAACCAATATCTGTACCATCCATATAGTTATTAATAATGAAAGTCCATTCTCAGTATTGTGCACTACTTTGTACATAAAAAGGGTACACCATAGGATTCCCTGGTGGCTCAGTTGGTCAAGAATCCACCTGTAATGCAGGAGACTGCCTGCAATGCAGGACACATGGGTTTGATCCCTGAGTCAGGAAGATTTTCTGGAGGAGGAAATGGCAACCCACTCCAGTATTCTTGCCTGGAGAATCCCAGGAACAGAGGAGCCTGGTGGACTATAGTTCATAAGGTCCAAAGAGTCAGACAAGACTTAACGAATAAACTACCACCACCACAGTGGCACGTTCCCATTTACAAGAAAATTTTAAAAGATAAATACTACTAAGAACTGTTCTGTTTTTCAAAAGTTTAAAAACAAGAAGAAATCATTCTGTATTTAAGCAAATTGTATTTGTTCTATGATATTTCGTTTCAGTGCTCTTTTAATTTAAGCATTTTGAATTAAGTGACAACATAACTATAAAAGTCAATGGACAGAATGTATACTACTTTTCATTAAAAAGTAGAAACTACCAAATTTTTTTTGTTTTTAGTCACTCAGTCGTGTCTTGTTTGTGGCCCCATGGACTGTAGCCTGTCAGGTTCCTCTGTCCATGGAATTTTCAAGGTCAGAATACTGGAGTGGGTTGCCATTTCCTCCTTCAGGGGATCTTCCTGACCCAGGTATTGAACCTGGATCTTCCCTGGTGGCTCAGATGGTAAAGCGTCTGCCTGCAATGCAGGAGACCCGGGTTCGATTCCTGGGTCGGGAAGATCCCCTGGAGAAGGAAATGGCAATCCACTCCAGCACTCTTGCTTGGAAAAATCCCATAGACAGAGGAGGAGCCTGATAGGAATACAGTCCGTGGGGTCGCAAAGAGTTGGACATGACTGAGCAACTTCACTTCACTCCTACATTGCAGGTAGATTCTTCACTACTTAGCCACGAGAGAAGTGTGATTATAGTCTAAAATGTGCCTTAGCATTGACTGTGAGTCCACACTACTCTTTTCCAATCAAGTGAGGTTTTCCAATCACACCAGGTTTTATGTTTAAAGATTTTTAAAGTTTCTTACAGCTAAAACATTTTCTGATTTTATGATCCTGCATTATAACATTATTGCTATCAGCATAAACCTTCACAAGTTACTAAATGCACCGAATGCTTATTCTGACTCCTTATACGTTCTTATGGAAGTTATATTTTTGGTCCCTTCAATGATGAGACCATAAAAACTTAAAGGCAGCCTGTGCTTCTCTTAAGGACTAGAAACAGTTCTGAAACATCTTGTCTTTTGACAGAATGGTGAGTGTCTTGCCATTGCTCCTCTAGACAGAAGCAGAAAAAAGTACCAACAGAATGCTGCTTAGTAAGCTCTTCAACCAAAAAACATTTTCTTCTGTGCTATCGTGTCAGTTCTAGTGGTCCTTTTAGATTTTTTTCTCGTGATTTTTCTCCCTTTGGTATTCACCTTACCTCTATTTGCTGTCATAATTATTTTACGTGAATCATAGACACCGGGACTACGGGGAAAATGACAGGTCATTGTATTCAGACCTCTGCACCTAATGCATGCTATTGCCAGACAGTTTTATTATTCCCTTTAGAAATATATTTAATCTCTTTCTGAATGTCTTATTGATGTTTCCTCAATGACCTCTTTGGGTGGCTATTTCATTGTTAAACTGCTCTTGCCTTTAGGACACTTTCTCTTATAAGTAATTTAAATATGTTCTTCTTATTTCTTGTAAAACATTCAAAGTCAGCCACAAATGAATTGTCCGTCTACTGTACATTATTTTTTTCTTCTCTAGTAAAATATCACATGTCATGGGAGGCAAGCTCTCCATTCAACATGTAGGCCATTCATAGGAAACCTAACAGGTTTATGTCATTCCTTTATCTGTAAAAGAAATAGCTAAATGTTCCTAAAATTCCTCCTAGCTCTAATATTCTGTGACCCTGTGATTTCTACATTTGGTTGTGGTATTTCTAAATTAGTCTCTGTCCCATAGTTTGCTATGCCTTGGAACTTCTAAGTCTTGTGTTTTTAAATATATTATTTTTAACCTTCACCCATCTGAAACTAAATTTTATCTTATAGAATTAATAATACCTACTTTAGTGAGTTCTTATTATGTACAACCTTATATTAATATTTATATATTTATAATTACTCTCCTAATGATATTTTCTAGAATTTTGTTGGAGTTAAATATATATACATACATATACACAAAACATGGTCCACTGGAGAAGGAAATAACAAATTCCTTCAGTAGTCTTGCCTTGAGAGCCCTATGAAAAATACACACATACACACAAACACAGAATATGCATTTAATTTATTCCATTGGAACCATTATAACACATACCTTTTTCTTCTTTTGCCATCATGTCATTTTTTTTCCTTTTCTTTATCAAGAATTTATGAGGACCATCTGTCCCATGAAAACACCTTACAGAGCTCTTGTGCTGTTCTCTGCGCAGTATTTTCCAATACTTTTTACTTTTTTATGGCTACCAAGAATGCTGGTTTTCTTTCATTTATTTCTGAGATGTCTAGAGCTAGCTGATGTTTTCAAAATAAGAAATATGTTTTACTCTTTTGAAAACTGAACTTGGAAAGCAGACATTTAATTGATAATCTCATATTGAATAGTTTCTTTGTTGTAGTTTTTGTTTTATTATAGATTAGGTGAAACCATCTGTTAATAATAGTGAAGGGACTAGGTTCTCATACTGCCTACATAAAGTCTAAACCTACCATGAGATTTATTTATTTATTTTTTTTTGTTAATAGTATTGAACAGAAAAGCATTTCTTGGTGTGCTGTTTAAGCAACATTTCTAGATGTTTTACTGAACAAAGTAGGAAACTAGCAGGTTCTTAGGACATCTGACATAAAAAATCAGTTCAATTCAGTCCTCAGCTTTATACTGGGTAAATCTGCAAACCTGGTTAGTTTTAAGTCGATGTGTGCCTTAGTGATTTGGAATTGCTATCTAAAAACCATACTTGTATCTTCCTTCTCATAGCTGTCTCATCTCACTTTGTTTTGAGCATTCAATTTTTGGAAAGACTATTAACAGTTAGTGTTTTCACGGCCTCTCCTCCTGGTCCTGTATCTTCTCATTAAACTCATCTTCCCACCTCACTCCCCTACTCCAGGTCTCCACTGTCTCAAACCATCCACAATAATGTGGTTTCTCTGTGTTTAAATCCAGTGGATGCATCTCCACCCTTATCCTACTTAACCTACTTGAGCACTGTTGCCACTATTGCCCATTATCTTCTTGAAATTTTTGCTTCCACTGGTTCCTGTGACATGATTTCTCCCTGGTTTTCATCCTACTTAGGTTTTCAATTGTTCTGACTCTAGAAACAGACTGCTTGTGTTCAAATTCTGACTCCTTCTATTGTTGTGACTTCAAGAGTACCAATCAGCAACTCTGGTAGTTCAGTCAGTAAAGAATCTGCCTGCAGTGCAGAAGACCCAAGTTCAGTCCCTGGGTTGGGGAGATTACCTGGAGAAAGTGAAAGTGAAAGTGAAAGTGAAAGTGAAGCCACTCAGTTGTGTCCGACTCTCTGCGACCCCGTGGACTGTAGCCTACCAGGCTTCTATGTCCATGGGATTCTCCAGGCAAGAATACTGGAGTGGGTTACTATTTCCTTCTCCAGGGGATCTTCCTGACCCAGGGATCAAACCCAAGTCTCCTGCATTGGAGGCAGATGCTTTAACCTCTGAGCCACCAGGGAAGCCCCTACCTGGAGAAGGAAGTCACTAAACTGTGGATGACTCTTGCAACCCGTAGCCTGCCAGGTTTCTTCGTCCATGGGATTTTCCAGGCAAGAATACTGGAATGGGTTGCCTGGAGAAGGAAATGGCAACCTACTCCAGTATTCTTGCCTGGAAAATCCCATGGATGGAGAAACCTGGCAGGCTATGGGTCGCAAGAGTCATACACAATTTAGTGACTAAACCACCAACAAAGATACCAATTAGATTTCCTGTGTAAAATAATGAGGGTAACAATGGTATCTACTGTTGTGAAAATTGAAAGAGCACATCTAGAGGCATTAAGAACACTGCTAGCTTCCCTGAAAGCTCAGTTGGTAAAGAATCTGCCTGCGATGCAGGAGATCCCAGGTTGACCCCTGGGTTGGGAAGATCTGCTGGAGAAGGGATAAACTACCCACTCCAGTATTCTTGGGTTTTCCTTGTAGCTAAGCTGGTAAAGAATCTTCCTGCAATGCGTAAGACCTGAGTTCAAGCCTTTGGTTTGGAAGATGCCCTGGAAAAGGGAAAGGCTACCCACTTCAGTATCCTGGCCTGGAGAATTCCATTGACTGTACAGCTGCAAAGAGTCAGACATGACCAAGTGACTTTCATGTAGATTTGCATATTGATGCAAAACCTTCTACTCTCAATGAGTGTTGAATAATGCCTCTGTAATTTTACAGTACATGGGTATAGAGTGGCTAGAAGAAGATAGTAAAACACTGACTAACCATGCAGAAAGGGTGGAGAAAGCAGGGAGTGGAGGACAGGACCGAAATCTATTATCACATATCAAATGATAGTAACATATTTGAGAAGGTAAAACATAATAGTAACTGAGAAATATCTCTTAGTCATCCACTAGGAGGCCTGGATTCCTATCACGATCACCATCACTGCTGCTGCTGCTAAGTTGCTAAGTTGCATCCGACTCTTTTGTGACCCTGTGGACTATACCCAGCAGGCTCCTCCATCCATGGGATTCCCCAGGCAAGACTACTGGAACAGGTTACCAATTCCTTCTTTAGGTTATCTTCCTGACCCAGGGATTGAACCCATGTCTCCTGCTTAGCAGGCATATTCTTTGCCACTGAGCCACTAGGGAAGCAAAAATTAATCACTGCCTAGTCACTTATAAAGGACTAACTCTCTCCCTTTCCAGTCTCTGTGGTTTGAGAGGCTTTCAGCCCCTGAAGTATAGGCTTGACACTGATCTTGATTTGAAAACTCTTCTAATTACAATGAGTATATTGAGAAGGATGACGAAACCATAACAGCTTCAAGTGTATGAGTTAAATGGAAAATGATCCTGGTGGTCCAGACAAAAAACCTGGCCAAGGTCTCTCCTTGCCAGATTAACGGCTGTATGTATTTTCTTGGTTTTACTGTTAAGTGCATTGTGTAGATGGAGAGAGCCTCTAGGCAATCTCAAAGACTTTTATTTTGACTTGAATTCTCTATTACCTACTACTACTGTTTGAGGAGAAGTCTGAATCCCTCCAAGTAAGTACACACATGTTCTGCCCCATGGCCAAAAAGATTATATGTTTGCCTGTGTAACTGCCAGGGTTCTCTCTTCTTAATTAATTATATGAGAAGAATCATTTCATGGGTGAATCAAAAAGCCATTCCATAGTCCCTTCCTATCTTCTGGATGTCATTGTTATTTCAGTCTGTCCTCCTTTTATGGGTTTGTGACAACTGTCAACCTTTCCTAATATAATATTAGAGGTCTTAAGACAAAATTTAAGCATTAAGAGTTATTTTCATAAAGAATCAGTTTTGATGTACATACTCAATCATCTTTTGTTGTTAATAAGATAAATATTAGGGTATAGCCAACACATTACAAAAATTGGTTGTTAAACTAAGAAACACTTCTTAATCATTGGTAAAATGTTTGCAATGTTTAATAATTTCCAGAGTTTGTAGTTATTGGTGGTTAGGGGAAGGTAAAACCCAGTTGGATAATTCACCAAAGATGATTTTTATAGCACCTGCAAAATACAGCTGTGGGTTCTTTCTTTAGGTAACGTATGTTTCTGTGTTTTTGAACTGATGACCTGCTTTGCACTTCTCAAATAGTAGCAAAACAAAATTCCCTCAGAATCGAAGAAATTTTAAACATGTCAAATACTATGTGAAATTGAGAATTCTCTAAGGCAGAGGAATCCACTTTTTAAGAGGGTAGAGAAATAAGCAAAATGACCCAGACATAAAACTTACCCTAAGACAGAAAATAGCTGGGAGTGGAAAACCAATTCTTCAGAGGACAAAGATAGGGAGGATAATTGGTTCAGAAGAAAAACTTCTCCCTGAAGCAGAGAGAAAGCAGGTTGATAACCCTTGTGGAACTGTGAAGGAAGAGAACCAGAGCTGGCTTCATAATCATGGAGAGTGGAATGGCCCCCAGTGTTGAGACTCTATTGTGGAAGTTAAAGGATGGAAGAAAAGGACATCACTGTTCACTGAGAAGGGAATGAAATGTTTTCATGCCAAAGAAAATTCAATACTGGGGTTGAAACTATTAGAAATAAGAAAGATACATGAAACACTAGATGGAAAACCAACAATTAATAACTTTTAGAGAGGTGACTGAAAGAAATAGCCCCCAAATCATTGAATTTTATTCACATTTCTATCAGATCTAAGTGTATCATTTCAAGATAAATGAAATCATTGATCATTTTTCTTTTTCCTACATATCAGTTTATAGGTATGCATTGAACATTTACACATATCACACTTGATGCCTGCAGAGACTACTCAATGTTATGTGAGATAGTTAAGCAGTTAATCTTTGAGCTGCTACAATTGAGGAAGGGGGTGTGCATATGTTTAAAAGTGTTATGCTGACAATGGAATGATATCCACATTTCTTTATGAATCTAGGAATTTTTTCTGTTTGGGCTACATCTGGAATTTTTTTTTTCTTTTCAAAAGCAAGAAGAATAAACCCTTGATACTGGAGATTATAAAATTACAGATATAGAGACATAAATAAGAACATTTCAAATAGATAAGCAATTCTTAGAGAAAATAGATACCTTAAAATATCATTTTAAAGCTTATGTATTAAAATTGGAGAGTGAAGGTTTGAAAACTAATTTTAGTGGCACTATGCAAAAGGAAAACTATCTCAATATTGGAGGACTTTGGACAAAGAAAGTGGACATTTAGAAGAGAATCATTAGAAGCTGAATGATTCAAGGGGAAAATGCATATCTAACTCACTCTCTCATAATGTTATCTCCCAGCCATATCTGTGTAAAGACTTTCTTTAAAGGAAAATCAGTGCTTTGTGGGTGTGAATTTAAAACTAAATAAAATACAATAATGCAGTTCAAAAGACATTGGGAGTTCTTCTGACCCTCAGAAATCTAGTGAATTTCTCCTTAAATTCCTGTCCATTCCAGAGTCGATGGAAATCAAAACTTCACTAGAGTAAATGATGTTGGTGCCCTGCCCAGATCGCCTCATTCAACTTTCAACTTCCAGCACCTGCATATTTGCCTCTATCTCTTGGGGCAAAAGTGCCAAGAAATAGCCTCTGGGAGTAGTCCTTAACCAATGATTGACAGCAATGATGCATAAATACCCCAGTCCTTTGTGGGGAATAACTCTGAGGTGTGTGTTTCACACTGGCTCCCTTTTCCCCAACAGGATTAAGTCCAGTCACCCACAGTGGTAGACGGCTTAATAAGGAACATTTGGGAGCTGCCTTTCCTTCCTTGTCTCATTTCCTTGCTTCCTATATGGGATTTCTTCTCCTCCCAAATAAACTATTTGCACTAGAACCCTTGTCCAGCATCTGTCTCTGGGGGCACACAAACCATGGCACTCTCTCTGAGACTTATACATACTCCCAGGGCCATTGCATTTTTAGAGGCCCTGTGTCCTCATAAGCTAAACAGGGGTGGAACTCAACCTCTTCAGTTCCCCAAATAAATACTCACTCACAACTTTACAAATTTGAAAGACCTTATTGAGAATTTAGAAGACTCCCTAGGAACATGTCACCTTGTTCCAAGTGCAGTTTTTCTCTCTCTGCTTTCCTTTCCTCCACCTCCCTTGTGCGGATTGCTTGGGGAACTTCAAATTCTTCTCCCTTTTGATTACATAGAGCAATTTTTTCTAATTTCTTCTTCCTATCAAGGCTTAGTGCTGGCAGCCAAGGGCTGGGAATCCTATCCACTATTTAAAGAAACTCTACTCCTTTCTTAATGATAGCTTTTTCCCCTAAAGAGACTCTAGAGTCAGCAGTTAAAACAGTAGCATTGCTGCACTTTGCTATGGTCACAACCCTACTGTATAATCCTTGTACTCTTCTAGTTATTGTTATCCTTATATACAATAAGAATAAAGTAGTTTTTCTTAAAGTTCTGAATAGTTATCTAAATCAATCCACCCTACTTGACCAGGGGTGGAATTAAGTTCTATTGGGCTTGAAGTTGATACAATTTGGGGTGTGCGTTAAGAAGAAAAAAAATACAAAATATGTTGATAAGCCTTGGAAAGTCAGACACAACTCAGGAACGACGTTAAATACCTTCACAGTAGATCAGCCTTGGTACCTGGCTTTGTTACAAAGAATTGGCAAACCAGGAATACAGCACCTCATAAAATCACCTCTTATAAAACAACCAGAACACTGAGTGCTTATGGTTTTCCAGGGATTGTTCTAAGCAATTTACTAGGATTAATTTCCTTAATCTATTTTTCTCCCAGATTTAAAGATGAGGAAACTTCTGAACAGATAGGTTACTTAACTTGACAGAGGCCATGCAACTAGTAAATGGCAAAGCTATAGTTTGGCCTGTGATAGTATATCACAAACAGCAGTCCATATAGCCCCTATGCTATAGTACCTCTGAAAGCTTCGTTCTTGGCCTCTAAATAGCTCACCATCCGTGGAAAAAAGTATGCATCAAAGATAAATGCAGCATAAACAATATACTCTAATTGCTTCCTTCATATTACCTTCAGAATAACTGAGTCAGCCACGTACTCAGGGAGATGGTTCCCAAGGGTCTACCTATCTCACAGTCTTCCTACAGGGCAGTCAGACCAAAAGGAAGCACACTACTTGAGTCCCTTCAGTTCAGTTCAGTCGCTCAGTCATGTCTAACTCTTTGCAACCTCATGAATCTCAGCACGCCAGGCCTCCCTTTCCATTACCAACTCCCAGAGTTCACTCAGACTCATGTCCATCAAGTCAGTGATGCCATCCAGCCATCTCATCCTCAGTCGTCCCTTTCTCCTCCTGCCTCCAATCCCTCCCAGCATCAGAGTCTTTTCCAATGAGTCAACTCTTCGCATGAGGTGGCCAAAGTACTGGAGTTTCAGCTTTGCCATCATTCCCGCCAAAGAAATCCCAGGGCTGATCTCCTTCAAAATGGACTGGTTGGATCTCCTTGCAGTCCAAGGGACTCTCAAGAGTCTTCTCCAATGAAAGTGTCCTGAAGCCAACAACAAGAAAATTAGAGATATCAAGGGAACATTTCATGCAAAGATGGGCTCAATAAAGAACAGAAATGGTAGGGACTTAACAGAAGCAGAAGATATTAAGAAGAGGTTGCAAGAATACATAGAAGAACTGTACAAAAAAAGATCTTCATGACCCAGATAATCACAGTAGTGTATCACTCACCTAGAGCCAGACATCCTGGAATATGAAGTCAAGTGGGCCTTAGAAAGCATCACTATGAACAAAGCTAGTGGAGGTGATGGAATTCCAGTTGAGCTATTTCAGATCCTAAAAGATGATGCTGTGAAAGTGCTGCACTCAATATGCCAACACATTTGGAAAACTCAGCAGTGGCCACAGGACTGGAAAAGGTCAGTTTTCATTCCAATTCCAAAGAAAGGCAATGCCAAAGAATGCTCAAACTACCGCACAATTGCACTCATCTCACATGCTAGTAAAGTAATGCTCAAAATTCTCCAAGCCAGGCTTCAGCAATACGTGAACCGTGAACTTCCAGATGTTCAAGCTGGTTTTAGAAAAGGCAGAGGAGCCAGAGATCAAATTGTCAACATCTGCTGGATCATTGAAAAAGTAAGAGAGTTCCAAAAAAAAAAAAAAACCACATCTATTTCTGCTTTATTGACTATATCAAAGCCTTTGACTGTGTGGATCACAATAAACTATGGAAAATTCTGAAAGAGATGGGAATACCAGACCACCTGACCTGCCTCTTGAGAAACCTATTTGCAGGTCAGGATGCAACAGTTAGAGCTAGACATGGAACAACAGACTGGTTCCAAATAGGAAAAGGAGTACATCAAGGCTGTATATTGTCACCCTGCTTATTTAACTGATATGCAGAGTGCATCATGAGAAACGCTGGGCTGAAAAAAGCGCAAGCTGGAATCAAGATTGCCGGGAGAAATATCAATAACCCCAGATATGCAGATGACACCACCCTTATGGTAGAAAGTGAAGAGGAACTAAAGAGCCTCTTGACGAATGTGAAAGAGGGGAGTGAAAAAGCTGGCTTAAAGCTCAACATTCAGAAAACTAATATCATGGCATCTGGTCCCATGACTTCATGGCAAATAGATGGGGAAACAGTGGAAAATCACTGCAGATGGTGAAGAAAGAGATGACAGAGGATGAGATGGTTGGATGGCATCACCAACTCAATGGACATGGGTTTGGGAAGACTCCAGCATTTGTTGATGGACAGGGAGGCCTGGCGTGCTGCGGTTCATGGAGTCACAAAGAGTCGGATATGACTGTGTGACTGAACTAAACTGAAGCCACGAACATGTACGTTAGCATAGGTCTGTTAATCTGTACAATGTTGTAATAATACAATTACTACAGGTCCAAATATGGACTCCTTGAGACAACCCAAATTCCCAAGTTAGTAAATGGCCCAGAGTTAGTAATAAACCCCTACTGAGATTGTAATAAATACCCTCTGCAGTATTTTTCCAACTTATACATAACCACTATTGCAATTGCCCTTTGTCAGCTATACTTGATTTAATCAATCTTCCTATTCCTGTTGAACCAAAGGAGAACTCTTCAACCTGAGAAGAAAAGATATTTTTCTTCCCAGGGAACTCATAACTGATTTTAGTATATCCCTGCTGAGTTAGGAGCAACTGTGAACTTACAAGTATGGGGTGCCAGTCTTCATGCACCACCCACTGCATGGTGGTGACTGAGAGGCAGAGAAAACCAGTTCACAGAGAGATAAACTACCAATTAAATTTCTTTTTCATAATGTTCAGCTGCATATTTTCTCCTTTGGGGTATAATGTACTTCTGATTTATTTATAATTTGGGATTTATATCTTAAACTAATGAGTTCATTTCTACAGTCCTAATTAATACAGAGATCTAACCCAAAATAAACTTAGGTTTACTTATGTTTTTAAAAAACCTTTTCACTAAGTTTGTCAGTGTTTGGAATGGAATTGTAACTAAAAGGTGCTATAACACTTTTTAGAATATTATTAACAAAAGCCAGAATGTCCAGATTAGTCTATAACCAGGGATATGTCTCACAGTGATGTGGCCAGGATGGTAATTTCTGAAGGCCATGTAATTTTTCAAGCTAAATTGTATTAAATGTGTCTTTGCTAGATACTTCCATAATTCCATGTTCCCCTTTTAAAGACTGAGGTCATCTTATTTTTAGTCTCTTCAAGTCATTAATATTTTTTTGTTTCCTTTTCACAGAAACTTTTGATAATGAATCCTTGCTTTATTAGAGCCTGGAGCTTTTTAAAAGTTCAATTTCACTGCGAAGTCAAAGTCTTAAAATTTTCTTGTGACTAAGTGATTTTTGTGTTATTTTCATCTCATTTACTAGATAAGTTTTAGCCTTACAATGGCACCCCACTCCAGTCCTCTTGCCTGGAAAACCCCATGGACGGAGGAGCCTGGTAGGCTGCAGTCCATGGGGTCGCAAAGAGTCAGACACGACTGAGCGACTTCCCTTTTCACTTTTCACTTTCATGCACTGGAGAAGGAAATGGCAACCCGCTCCAGTGTTCTTGTCTGGAGAATCCCAGTGACAGGGGAGCCTGGCCGGCTGCCGTCTATGGGGTCACACAGAGTTGGACACGACTGTAGTGACTTTAGCAGCAGCAGCAGCAAACTTCGACTTGATATTTCACATATATGCCTATGAATGTGTACATTTCTGCATGGATTTATTCATGTAATAGTAATTGTCTAAAATAAATGATTATACTGAAAATAGAAGCAGGTGAAGATCATTAACTTATTAAGTAAAAATAATTTTTAATCAGGTGTAATCCATATGTGAATATTGTTTTGAAGTTCCAAAGCAAGTTTTTTCTGGGGTACAGAATTTTTCCTTACTAATGATGTCTGTTTTGGTTGTCTACCTGACTTTTGTTAGATTTTCTGTTAGTAAGAATTTATGCAGATTTAGAAGAAATGGAAAAAATATTTTAAGGCAAATAATGTCACTTGTTAATTTATCCAAGCAGATGGTGATATATTTTAGTCATAAAAATTGAAAAATGGGTTTGTATTCTCTTCAAATTTTGTTTCCTGAATAGTTTGAAAGATTTATTATCCTTATACCTGTCTCTTATACACATCTAATGATTGACAGCAATGATGCATAAATACCCCAGTCCTTTGTGGGGAATAACTCTGAGGTGTGTGTTTCACACTGGCTCCCTTTTCCCCAACAGGATTAAGTCCAGTCACCCACAGTGGTAGACGGCTTAATAAGGAACATTTGGGAGCTGCCTTTCCTTCCTTGTCTCATTTCCTTGCTTCCTATATGGGATTTCTTCTCCTCCCAAATAAACTATTTGCACTAGAACCCTTGTCCAGCATCTGTCTCTGGGGGCACACAAACCATGGCACTCTCTCTGAGACTTATACATACTCCCAGGGCCATTGCATTTTTAGAGGCCCTGTGTCCTCATAAGCTAAACAGGGGTGGAACTCAACCTCTTCAGTTCCCCAAATAAATACTCACTCACAACTTTTACAAATTTGAAAGACCTTATTGAGAATTTAGAAGACTCCCTAGGAACATGTCACCTTGTTCCAAGTGCAGTTTTTCTCTCTCTGCTTTCCTTTCCTCCACCTCCCTTGTGCGGATTGCTTGGGGAACTTCAAATTCTTCTCCCTTTTGATTACATAGAGCAATTTTTTCTAATTTCTTCTTCCTATCAAGGCTTAGTGCTGGCAGCCAAGGGCTGGGAATCCTATCCACTATTTAAAGAAACTCTACTCCTTTCTTAATGATAGCTTTTTCCCCTAAAGAGACTCTAGAGTCAGCAGTTAAAACAGTAGCATTGCTGCACTTTGCTATGGTCACAACCCTACTGTATAATCCTTGTACTCTTCTAGTTATTGTTATCCTTATATACAATAAGAATAAAGTAGTTTTTCTTAAAGTTCTGAATAGTTATCTAAATCAATCCACCCTACTTGACCAGGGGTGGAATTAAGTTCTATTGGGCTTGAAGTTGATACAATTTGGGGTGTGCGTTAAGAAGAAAAAAAATACAAAATATGTTGATAAGCCTTGGAAAGTCAGACACAACTCAGGAACGACGTTAAATACCTTCACAGTAGATCAGCCTTGGTACCTGGCTTTGTTACAAAGAATTGGCAAACCAGGAATACAGCACCTCATAAAATCACCTCTTATAAAACAACCAGAACACTGAGTGCTTATGGTTTTCCAGGGATTGTTCTAAGCAATTTACTAGGATTAATTTCCTTAATCTATTTTTCTCCCAGATTTAAAGATGAGGAAACTTCTGAACAGATAGGTTACTTAACTTGACAGAGGCCATGCAACTAGTAAATGGCAAAGCTATAGTTTGGCCTGTGATAGTATATCACAAACAGCAGTCCATATAGCCCCTATGCTATAGTACCTCTGAAAGCTTCGTTCTTGGCCTCTAAATAGCTCACCATCCGTGGAAAAAAGTATGCATCAAAGATAAATGCAGCATAAACAATATACTCTAATTGCTTCCTTCATATTACCTTCAGAGATAACTGAGTCAGCCACGTACTCAGGGAGATGGTTCCCAAGGGTCTACCTATCTCACAGTCTTCCTACAGGGCAGTCAGACCAAAAGGAAGCACACTACTTGAGTCCCTTCAGTTCAGTTCAGTCGCTCAGTCATGTCTAACTCTTTGCAACCTCATGAATCTCAGCACGCCAGGCCTCCCTTTCCATTACCAACTCCCAGAGTTCACTCAGACTCATGTCCATCAAGTCAGTGATGCCATCCAGCCATCTCATCCTCAGTCGTCCCTTTCTCCTCCTGCCTCCAATCCCTCCCAGCATCAGAGTCTTTTCCAATGAGTCAACTCTTCGCATGAGGTGGCCAAAGTACTGGAGTTTCAGCTTTGCCATCATTCCCGCCAAAGAAATCCCAGGGCTGATCTCCTTCAAAATGGACTGGTTGGATCTCCTTGCAGTCCAAGGGACTCTCAAGAGTCTTCTCCAATGAAAGTGTCCTGAAGCCAACAACAAGAAAATTAGAGATATCAAGGGAACATTTCATGCAAAGATGGGCTCAATAAAGAACAGAAATGGTAGGGACTTAACAGAAGCAGAAGATATTAAGAAGAGGTTGCAAGAATACATAGAAGAACTGTACAAAAAAAGATCTTCATGACCCAGATAATCACAGTAGTGTATCACTCACCTAGAGCCAGACATCCTGGAATATGAAGTCAAGTGGGCCTTAGAAAGCATCACTATGAACAAAGCTAGTGGAGGTGATGGAATTCCAGTTGAGCTATTTCAGATCCTAAAAGATGATGCTGTGAAAGTGCTGCAC
>SJYC01125216.1:0-10852 GCA_006408675.1 Madoqua kirkii | reverse complement strand
ACCTTAGGCTTTTACTCCTTTTACAAAAAATAGCCCCAAATATATTATAGAATGCAAAATGAAAAACTATGAAGCTTTAACAAAAAAGGAGAAAATTTCGTTATCTAGAGCTAAATAAAGAGTTGCTAGGCTTGATATCAAAAGCACTATCCATAAAAAGAAAGATTGATATTTTAGATTTCATCAGAATTGCTTTCTGAAAGACTAAATCAAGAGAACAAGAAGATCACTTCAGACTGGATGAAAATATTTGCAAAGTATTCTGGTTAACAGTTTCACAACTTCTTATAAATTTAAATGTACATTACCCTTGAGATTGGAAGAATTACACTTTGGGGCATTAATCCAGAGGAATAAAAGCCTATGTTCATACAAATACCTGTATATGAAAGTTCTTAGCAAATTCATTATTAAAATCCCCCAACTGAGAACAATCCAGGAGTCTTTCAATAGACAAATAACTAAACAAGCTAAGGTTTGTAAAGACCATGTAATTCTACTTAATAAAAAAAATTAAATATAGATTCAACAATATGTTTCGATTTCTAAGAAATTATACTGACTAAAAAAGCCAATCCAGAAAGTTTACATACATTTTGAAAAGTCCAAGTCTCAGTAATGGAAAACAGATTCATGGTTTCCAGGTGTTAGGGCTTGATAGGAGGTAGGAGGAAATTGGATGTAGTTATAAAATGGTAACACATGAGATCCTTGTCGTGATGAAACTATTCTATATCTTAACTGTGATGCTTGACACACAACTGATATATGAAATACACACACACAGACACATACAACACAAATGAATGTAACTAAAATAAGGGACAGCAGAATAAGATAGGTGGATTGTATCAAAGTCAACACTCTAGTTGTTATACTGTAATATAGTTTTGTAAGACATTATCAGTAGAAATTGCACAAAGGGTATGAGTATCTTTTCATATTATTTTTATACAAATGCTCGTGAATCTACAGTGATGTCAGTATAACATCAAAAAGTTATACTACAATCAAGTGGAGTTTACTCCAGTGGTGAAAAGCTGGTTCAATATTCAAACTATCAGTGGAAACTACCATATTAGCAGGCTAAAAAAGTAAAATCACATGGTCAGATCAGTCAAGCAAGCCACACACTGAAAGAAAATTAGGCAAGTTATATGTACCTGACAAGGTCTTCCCTGGTAGCTCACCTGATAAAGATGCAGGAGGCCCCAATTCAATGCTTGGGTTGGGAAGA
This sequence comes from Madoqua kirkii, assembly GCA_006408675.1. NCBI lineage: Eukaryota > Metazoa > Chordata > Mammalia > Artiodactyla > Bovidae > Madoqua > Madoqua kirkii. The sequence goes on along the minus strand of SJYC01125216.1, from coordinate 9,615 downwards.
TCCCCTGGAGATGGGATAGGCTACCCACTCCAGTATTCTTGGGCTGGTGGCTGGTGGCTCGGACAGCAAAGAATCTGCCTGCGATGCAGGAGACCTGGGTTTGATCCCTGGGTTGGAAATATCCCCTGAAGGAGGGCATGGCAAACTACTCCGGTGTTTTTCCCTGGAGAAGAGGAGCCTGGTGGGCTACAGTCTATAGGGCTGGACACAACTTCGTAGCCACACACTGAAAGAAAATTAGGCAAGTTATATGTACCTGACAAGGTCTTCCCTGGTAGCTCACCTGATAAAGATGCAGGAGGCCCCAATTCAATGCTTGGGTTGGGAAGATCCCCTGGAGATGGGATAGGCTACCCACTCCAGTATTCTTGGGCTGGTGGCTGGTGGCTCGGACAGCAAAGAATCTGCCTGCGATGCAGGAGACCTGGGTTTGATCCCTGGGTTGGAAATATCCCCTGAAGGAGGGCATGGCAAACTACTCCGGTGTTTTTCCCTGGAGAAGAGGAGCCTGGTGGGCTACAGTCTATAGGGCTGGACACAACTTCGTAACTAAGCACACGCACATATATCTGATAAAGGAATTGTATCTGGAATGTAGAAGAATATTAACAATTCAAGAGAAGATATACAACTCAACTTTTTAAAAAAGAAATCACTTTTTTTTAAAAAAGAAGAAAATATATAAATGGCTTATAATAGATAAGATACTCAACATTATTAGTCATTATAGAAATGTGAAGGAAAATCATGAGAGACCACTACATATCCATTCAAATGGCTGTAATCAAAGAAACAGATGAAAACCAAGTGATGGTAAAGATGTGACAAAAATGTAATTTTCATGCATTTCTGATGGGAATTTAAAATGTTACCAGCATTTTGGAAAATATTTTGGTAGTTTCTTAGAAAATTAAATGACAATTTATCATACAAACCATAAATTTCTCTTCTAGGAATCTAAAACAAATGAAAATACATTCTCACACAAAGACATATCCACAAATATAGCAACATTATAATCAAAATAAAGTGTCAAAAAATTCAGTTCATTAGCTGATAAACTGATAAATTGTGGTATATACATACAATGCAATATTGAGCTACTAATACTTTGGACTGCAAGGAGATCCAACCAGTCCAGACTCTCTCAAGGAGATTCACATATATCTGATAAAGGAATTGTATCTGGAATGTAGAAGAATATTAACAATTCAAGAGAAGATATACAACTCAACTTTTTAAAAAAGAAATCACTTTTTTTTAAAAAAGAAGAAAATATATAAATGGCTTATAATAGATAAGATACTCAACATTATTAGTCATTATAGAAATGTGAAGGAAAATCATGAGAGACCACTACATATCCATTCAAATGGCTGTAATCAAAGAAACAGATGAAAACCAAGTGATGGTAAAGATGTGACAAAAATGTAATTTTCATGCATTTCTGATGGGAATTTAAAATGTTACCAGCATTTTGGAAAATATTTTGGTAGTTTCTTAGAAAATTAAATGACAATTTATCATACAAACCATAAATTTCTCTTCTAGGAATCTAAAACAAATGAAAATACATTCTCACACAAAGACATATCCACAAATATAGCAACATTATAATCAAAATAAAGTGTCAAAAAATTCAGTTCATTAGCTGATAAACTGATAAATTGTGGTATATACATACAATGCAATATTGAGCTACTAATACTTTGGACTGCAAGGAGATCCAACCAGTCCAGACTCTCTCAAGGAGATCAGTCCTGGGTATTCATTAAAAGGACTGATGCTGAAGCCGAAACTCCAATACTTTGGTAACCTCATGCGAAGAGCTGACTTATTGGAAAAGACTCTGATGCTGGGAGGGATTGGGGGCAGGAGGAGAAAGGGATGACAGAGGATGAGATGGCTGGATGGCATCACCGACTCAATGGACATGAGTTTGGGAGAACTCTGGGACTTGGTGACTGACAGGGAGGCCTGGCGTGCTGTGATTCATGGGGTCGCAGAGTTAGACATGACTGAGCGAGTGAACTGAACTGAACTGAATACTTGCTTGTCAAAAACATTATGCTCAGGAAAGGAGCCAGAGGTAAAAGATTGCATATTATGATTTCAGTCACTTGAAATGTCTAGGAAAGCTCTATTATAGAAGTAGAAAACACATCAGTGATTGCCAGGGGCCAGCGTGAGGAACTCCACCCTTGGCAAAGGTTATGAGGAAGGGGGCTTTGGCATATGCAAAGGCGTGATCAAGCCTCAGGAAATCCCCTGCTCCCGAGCATCTAACCCCAAAACCAGAGTCTGTCTTGTACTCTCACCTACAGGGGGCTCTTCCCCATAACCATTTCTCTCGGAGAGGGAGTAAACGTGCAGCTCCAAGGCAGTAAAAATTCCTGGGCGTGACTAGAGTGTTTCAATTTACGGGACTCCCCTGAAGGTTATCTAGCCTGCCCGTATAGGTTCCTCTGGCCACAATAGCCCTCCAACCATGAGAGGACGAGATGTTTTTGACTTACTAAAGGCAAATTCTTTTGGGAAGTTAGAAATTATTAGTGTAGTGGGTAGGTTAAAAGTATATTGGTAAAGGGCTTTTCATTTGTTGTGTCAATAATTGCTGCTAATTCCCTGCCCTGGGTGGGACAAGAGTGTCTCAGGTCAAACCTCTCTGCTGACAGACTAGCTGTGTGACAATCTCTTAACCATAAACAGCACAGAGAATTTTGGAGTATTTTGAGAGTCTTAATTATCATAGGGCTTATCTCATTATTGAGTCAATGATTGCCACCAGGCCTCCATATCCTTAGATACCTGGGAATATATTAATCAATGTATTTGGAATACAGAAAAGGAAATATAGTAGTTTTTCATGTTAGCAATACTAGACTTTTTGAGTTAATAAATTTTCTCTTTTGTTATAGATCACTGTACTTTCTTATAAATCACTGTGTCCTTACTATGTAAAAATGTAACTTTATCACTATCTTAACGCTAACTAGATTTTAAGGGAAACATTGGTGAAGGATTTTCACTTGTTGGGCTGATGTTTGCTGCTAAATCTCCATATTCTCTGCCCTTATAATAAATATAACTAGCATATAGGAGAAATAAACATTAACCTTTAAGCATATAGGAGAAATAAGTATTAACCTTTAAGACTGATCATGTTAACCTTGGGTTAAATAAATTCCCTTCTTGATTGTAACTCACTACACCCTCACCCTATAGGAATGCAACTTTATTTGGAGGGTGGTGCCTGGTTTAAGAAAATACATGCTTGGAAAAAATAAGTTTTTTGGTTATGAGAAAGAAAGGGTTGTAAATGTCAGCAGGCAGAAATGGCTTGAAGATGATGTAACACCCCTAAGACCTTTTTTTTATGTAAAGCACCTGATTTTGATAAAGGTCAGAACTGCTGACCCCCGCATGACTCTGTATTCATCTCTACATGTAACAAAAGGTATATAAGAAAATCAGAAAAATAAAGAAATGGGATCAGTTCCTGGAAAGACTGATTCCCTCATGTCATTCCTTTCTGCTTCCCAATTTTCTGGCTGAATTCCCATCTGGAGCATGGACGCTATTCCATGCGAACCAAGTTATTCAGTCTCTTTTTCTCCACTAATTTTCCTACTACACTATCCGTTTCTAATTAATCTCTCTAAATATAATTAAATAAGTGTTTTTTTCAGGACACCTATTCCATCCCCACCTTTGAATTACCCTGGATCCACTGGGGCTGGACCCCAGCAAGTGATTGCCTAAGACTTGGGAGTAAGAACATGGATTAACTGTGAAAAGGCACAGGAAACTTTTGGGGTTGATGAAAATGCTCTAAAACTAGACCATGGTAATATTTTCACATCTTTATAAGTAATCTACCAGTAACACTGAATTGTGTATTTACAATGGGAGCCTACTAAGACATGCCAATTATTTATCTCAATAAACTTGTTCAAAAATAAACACTGTTATATTAGTATATGTACCAAGTATTTTGAGACTTTTCTGGTGGCTCAGATGGTAAAGAATCTGCCTGCAACGCGTGAGACCTGGGTTTGATTCCTGGGTCTGGGAGATCCCCTGGAGAAGGGCATGGCAACCCACTCCAGTATTCTTGCCTGGAGAATTCCATGGATAGATGAGCCTGGCAGGCTCCAGTCCATGGGGTCACAAAGAATCAGACACGACTGAGTGACTAACACATAAGCAAGTGGTTTTTTTGAGCAAATGTAAAATCGACTGTTAAAAAGCCTAAGTCCTTCAGTCAACACGTGTATAATGCAGAATTATGATGACCACTCTTTCGTTTTGTTTCTTATATTTTGTGATGCAAATTGTTACTATTTTCAAGACAACAGATTCACTTAGAAGTGCATAATACATTCATAAATTTTAGTTTAAGAAAACCTACACTTTATATTCTCTCAAGCTGTGTTCTTAAAGATCCCATTGATTCCGTCATTTTTAGAAACAGTTCACACTCTAGTGTTTCCTGATGTTTGGTAGTTCTGCGAGCAGGTGAACACACAGGTGTATAGCTATCTTTATCAGGAAACATTTGTTTAATGTCCACCTGTGCACATGCATCTTAAATACTCAGTTTATTCATTTTATAGTTTGCATCCTTATAAGGTAAAAAATGCTGTAACAGTACTTTCTCATGTGATATTCTAAAATTATAAATTAAATTTCTCTCAAGCTGTGTTCTTAAAGATCCCATTGATTCCGTCATTTTTAGAAACAGTTCACACTCTAGTGTTTCCTGATGTTTGGTAGTTCTGCGAGCAGGTGAACACACAGGTGTATAGCTATCTTTATCAGGAAACATTTGTTTAATGTCCACCTGTGCACATGCATCTTAAATACTCAGTTTATTCATTTTAGAGTTTGCATCCTTATAAGGTAAAAAATGCTGTAACAGTACTTTCTCATGTGATATTCTAAAATTATAAATTAAAGGGAGTCTCACTCATCAGTGTAGTGTCAGAAGCAGAGAGACTGAACAGTAAAAGCTAGAGAAAGCCTTGCTATCAAAGATATGTTGCATATCTCAAGTGTGGCTAGAATCAAATAATTTCTTCTGGTCCTTAGTATCTAGCTCTAGTTTCTTTTCTCTCTGACAATGCACACACTTTTAGTATAAGATCATCACAAAAAAGAACTCTTTATGTATCTTACCTATACCTAATGGTATGTAGAACATATGTGGTCTTTGACCTTAAAGCAAATAGTTTAGAACAAGTAACATATAAGAATGGCATATGAACAACTAAATACATATGATTCTAATATTATGCCATAGTCTTTAAAAGTATGCTTGCTTGTCATTAATACTTTGTGAAAATGATAATGGGCATTCATAAAAGTTTGAATCATTTATGTTACATTAATCTTCATTCACTTTTATAACTTCATGTGAGGATTTCTCAGGCTGTATTTTAAAGGGGTATAAAGAAAAGTAAGGGCTGTCACAAGCAATTTATACAAGAAGTTTAAGAGTTAGGCTTCCTTTTTTGGATGGTTGTTAATTTTAAAGACTTTTTTTCCCTAAATCTTTGAGAAGAAGGCTAACTAGATTTAATGGCCCCAATAAATATCCAGATGTGTCCACTAGTGTTGAGAGGCGTATGTCTTTGAGTATGTGGGAGTTTGCTGACCAAGCAGTGACTCACGCAAAGGAAGAGGAGAAAAAGAAAACCTGGTGGCTCATTGGAGTTAAGTGCTCATTTTGTGGTCTTCTCCACTACAGAAAAAAAAAAATGGAAAATGCTGCCATTAATTAAATCCCTGTGAGGCAAAGTGAGGTGAATTCGCTCTGTTGTGTCCGACTCTTTGCGACCCGTCGACTGTAACTCACCAAGCTCCTCCATCCATGGGATTCTCCAGGCAAGAATACTGGAGTGAGTTGCCATTTCCTTCTCCAGGGGATGTCTTCAGAAAAGCTTAACAGAACTAGAATTTCAGTGAAAGAAATGTATGTTCAACATACAGATAGTTCTACCTCCACTTCTTCAGTTTTAAAAGAGTTACAGGAATCTCAGCTATCATCTGTGATTACTGTTTCAGAGCAATAACAAAGAGAGAAAGAAAAGCATTATTAATCAGACAAAGTTCTTAATCACTTTTTTAAATAAAGGAAAATAGTGAACTATATCAATAGAATTCACTGTGGCATTTGTATTATGTTCTTTCAATATTATAAATACTTAGATTAAGTTAGGAGAAAGGGGCTAAACCTCAATAATGGGTGTGTTCCATTTGTATGCCACTTCCCAATACAGGGTAGGCCCCTGATAAAAAGGGCACCTATTTTGTTTTTTCTTTTCATGATTTAAAAAAAGTGTTATTTTTGGAATATAATTGTTTTGCAATATTGTGTTAGTTTCTTCTGTACAACAAAGTTATGTATATATATTCACACACTTCCTCTTGAGCTTCCCTCCCACCCAACCCCATCCCATCCTTCTAGGTCATCACAGTGCACAGAGCTAAGCTCCCTGGAATGAATTGGGAAGGCAGCATTGAAATAGGTATCTATTTTCTAAATCAGCAGGAAGGATATCTGGAGGAGATATGCTTTCAGTCTTCATTAATTGGAAATTGCTATTTTTTCAAGAACAGAACATGCATCAGACATTAGTCCTTCTAGACTCTCTGTTTCCTTCCCCCTCATCTTCTTTGCTCTGTGGATGATAAGGGATACCAAATCAATAGCTGAGCAGAAGAAGCAGATATAACATTCCCAGAGACACTGGAGACAGGAAATAGAAGCAACAATTCATTTTTCTGTCTCAGTTTAGATTGTATTTATACCACCTGCTATGCCTGTGGGAATAGAATCTATAGTAGTGTCTTCAGACACAAACTTTCTTTTAGTGACTTTCCTTTTTCTATTCAGTGTGATAAGATTTTTTTTCTGGTAGAAGTAGCCTATGGCACTTGGCTGAAGAGATGAGCCTTCAGTGAGATATAGGAGACAAAGAATGACAAATTAAAATGACAAGGTTGTCTTATAAGATTGTGATCCAGTGAAATGAAGTATTTCTGGCCCAGTCAATGTAGACAGCATATGCTATGTGGTAATAGATTGCAAGACCTGGGCAGCCTGTATATGTCTTTGAGATAACTGAATTTGTCACCATCAACACTCTCCCAAATTGTGTCTTTCCTGACTTTTGAGAATAGGAGTATGGACAAAGCTATACACATAAGTCAAGTATTTAGGGATATTTTATTTTTACTAAAAAAAAACCCTTAAATTTTTAATAATATATTAGTCATTGACATGAAATTAATCCAAAGACAAGCCTTAAATAGATTATTAGTAACCCCAAAAGTGATGTGACGTTTGGCATTCTGTCCATTGAATGTCCTGTTACATCTGTTCCCTCATAATTCTACCTGCTAGTCAACCACATATTCTCTCCTGAGCTTCCATCCTGCCTGCTGAACATCTTTGCTAAGTCGCTTCAGTCATGCCCAACTCTGTGCGACCCCATAGACGGCAGCCCACCAGGCTCCTCCGTCCCTGGGATTCTCCAGGCAAGAACACTGGAGTGGGTTGCATTTTCTTCTCCAATGCTTGAAAGTGAAAAGTGAAATTGAAGTCACTCAGTTGTGTCCAACTCTTAGCGACCTCATGGACTGCAGCCCACCAGGCTCCTCCATCCATGGGATTTTCTAGGCAAGAGTACTGGAGTGGCTTGCCATTGCCTTCTTTACCTAGTGTTAAAAACTTCCATCCAAATTGAATACACATTCAGTTAAATTGTAGACTTTCTTATATAAAAACTGGAAACGAAACTGCAGATTATCAGGTGAAAGTTTGTTTAATCTATATTTAGCTGCTTGCTGCTAAATGAGGAAGGGGCAAAGAATAGAGAATTATAAGCATACTTGAGTAGGATAAACTTTGGGGTCATCTCTAATATGCCGTTCTTTGTCTTCTTTTACAGAATGTCACATAGTTGTTTCCTTTCTGTTTGTTACAAACATCTTCCCCCATTCTAATCATTCTGTCACCTTCCTAACCAGATCCTCATTTCTTTTCAAAGTGAGAAATATAATTTATTTATGGTCTCTAACCATATTATAAAATACTTTCTGTGGAATACTGAGAATATATAAGTGAGTAATATTTTTGCTTGTCTCAAAGTTCTTCTTGATAGTGGCCAAGTATGTTAACAAACTGGGGCTAACCATTGTAGGTGTATTTGTTGTATATTTTGGAAATATTCTAAGATTTCTTGAGGATTGAAGCCAAGAAAATGTTACCCCCTCATTAAACAGTTGATGTCTTCATTTGAGGATAGCCATGTGTTTCATCTTCTGGCTGGTCGAAGATTTTGAGTTCTAGTTTATTGATACAATCATTACAAAAAACTAGAATAGGGTCTGCTTTTTTCAGACCTATGTGACACTTGTAGGATGGCAAGATTGTCATAACTGTGTCTTTATTTAAATGTCATGCCCATTGCCCACAGTTAGATTGTTTCCTTTTTTATTTATATAGTATGAGAAATATTTTAGATGACTTTTATTTTCGAAAACCAATTTCCAGAACCTTAAATAATTAGTAAAAAAAAAAAGTTGAATGAATGATGTCAAACCTGATTGTTGCATAAATCTTAAACTCCCCAAAGTTCAGGTATCTTGGTGCAATTCTTTCATATCCTGCTGTAGGAGTGGGTATTACAGTTGCCCTCTGGATGCAAAGAGGTTTGAGTGGAGTAGCATCTTCTAATTCAGAAACACAAAGGAAAGTTAAGATAGAGCTATCATTCCATATAGTCAAAACATAGAATGGGAAAGAGTAGAGATCTCAAGAAAATTAGAAATATCAAGGGAAATTTCATGCAAAGATGGGCACAATAAATGATAGAAACGATATGGACCTAACAGAATCAGAAGATACTAAGAAGAGGCAGCAAGAATACACAGAAGAACTATATAAAAGAGATCTTCATGACCCCGATAATCATGATGGTGTGATCACTTACTTAGAGCCAGACATCCTGCAGTGTGAAGTCAGGTGGGCCTTGGGAAGCATCACTATGAACAAAGCTAGTGGAGGTGATGGAATTCCAGCTGAACTATTTCAAATCCTAAAAGATGATACTGTGAAAGTGCTGCACTCAATATGCCAGCAAATTTCGAAAACTCAACAGTGGCCACTGGATGGGAAAAGGTGTTTTCAACCAATCCCAAAGAAAGGGAGTGCCAAATAAAATTCAAATTACTGCACAATTTCACTAATTTCACATGCTTTCAAAATAATGCTTAAAATTCTTCAAACTAGGCTTCAGCAGTACATGAACCAAGAACCTCCAGATGTTCAAGATGGATTTAGAAGAGGCAGAGGAACCAGAGATCAAATTCCCAACATCCACTGGATCATAGAAAAAGCAAGAGGATTCCAAAGAAACATCTACCTCAACTTCATTAGCTATGCTATTTAGCCTTTGACTGTGTGGATCACAACAAACTGGAAAATTCTTAAAGAGATGGGAGTACCAGACCACCCTACTGGCCTCCTGAGAAACCTGTATGCAGGTCAAGAAGCAACAATTAGAACTGCACATCAAACAACACATTGATTCCAAATTGGGAAAGGAG
>SJYC01125215.1:0-14650 GCA_006408675.1 Madoqua kirkii | reverse complement strand
TTGATTATTTCTTTATATTTTGATACTCTAATTTACTCAGTTATAAGCAAAGCTACTCATGAACAATTTCCTATTTTTCTTAATAAAAAATTCTTTCTTGATGAATTTTCATTCATGATTCATGAATAACACTGATTCTGGAATTATATGATCAATTTAAATAAATTAATGATTCACAAACCACAAATCATATTATATTCTATGAGCTGTATCTGCTACTAGTCAGTGTCAAATTCATAAACTGAAACCTTAGAGAATAATCAGACCTTAATTTCTTGTATTGCTATCCCTGTTTCATGCTCTCTTGTGTATAGATTGGTTAATTTCTATAGTTGAGTTCTGACGGCAAAATGGCATTGAAAATCAGCAGAACACATTTCTTGTATGTATTCATGGTTGTTTGTGCAGTTGGTGAGAACACCTGGCTAGTGAATCCAAGGTTATGAATCTACTACTCTGTGTACCCATTTGCTTAGTCATATACAAAGATTACGGATCGCACCCTTGCAGCAGTAGGGGGCAACAAGCTAGAAATACACAGAGGAAGAGGAAATCTTAAAACTTACTGCTGAGTTAAAAAAAAAGCAGAAAAGTAAAAAAAAAAGAGAAGTAAAAGAAACTATATCATAATAAATATTATGCAGAAGTAAAAATCCCTATATACATAAAACAATCTTTTAAGGATTCTTACATATTGTAGAAATTTACTTTCATATTAGAGTGAGCACCTATTGGGAAGAGGCAAAAGGGAAGAAAGATGAGGACAATGGAGAAAGAAAGAAAAGCAAAATAAATCACTGTTGATGACTGTTTTGAGATGGACAACAATAAGGCATCATGATTTAAAAATCTAACTTATTTCTTTACATCTAAGGTTATGCAAGAGAAAGAAAATGGAAGAAGATGAAAGAAGCAACAGAATGAAGAAAGGGTCTAATTCTAAACTGCTAAGGATGTTATTTTACGTAAGCATTTAATTAGAAAGAAAAGTAAAGTCAGTGATCTCAAAACATCTTGACACCAGTATATTCAGCAGATAGAAGTGACTATCTTATACTTTCAGCAAAGGCACTGCTGGTTCTCATTCATCACATGCTTCTTACATTCTGGCCATGATACTCTCAGATTTTATTAATAAGGGAATTGTTTTTCTAATAAGGCTATTCATGTGATGACATGCCCATGTGACTTCAGATACATTTGGTGAACTATTACAATCTTAAAGGAATACATTGGGCATATTGAGCTTGATTAGAAAAAGTGCCACTGATTGCCCTACAGCTAAACTCTTTATTAATTTGTGCCATGCAATTTCTAGTTTGAAATTCATAGGCATTTAGAAAATTAATCCTTCACAGAGAGAGGATAATTCAGGTGGTGAACTTAGTAGAAGGTAGGCCTTTTGGGTATTTACTTTGGACACACTATCCCCAGCAGACCTAAATGAAGATCACTCTCTGAACCAATTGCTGCAAAAATCCTTTCAACAACACAAGTTCAGATGTTGGCCTTCATCATCTTACGGTGCATGAATAACTGTTGCATTTGCAACAGCCCTTTGCAATTCAGACTTAAGTGTTCTACATATTACTACCATGTAAATCAGTACTATTGATTTAAGTAGGTGTAAATAGAAAATCTAGGGGGCTAGACATAAAACAATTCATATTACTAACCTCACACACACACACACACACACACACACACACACACACACACAAAAGCCATCCTTCTTCCTCGATCATATAAATCAGTGTTCACAGGAAAATCTTTCACTGAGAAGCCAACTGTGATATCACAAGTATAAGATTATAAGTAAATTTTTTACCAGCCAGCTATGTGGAAACTTTAAGATGAATTCTATTCCTGGTAATTTCAGTTCAGTCTTCAGAATTTTGTGGCATACATATAAAAGTACAGAATCAACTCCGGAGCATAAGTACATGAAATAAAAGCTGGTTTCCATAGAAAAGGCAGTGAGATGATTCAATTAAAATAGCATTATTTAATAATTTCATATTTCTTTCACATAACTCAAAGGACCAAAATAAATTCATATAGCATTATAAATAAATATATATCTAGCTGGAAACATTGTTCAAAGGGTGATTATGTCTAAACAAATCTTTTCAAAGTGATATGAACAAGTTAATACTTTGGACCTCAGTCTTAACCAGTATAATAATAATATAATAACAGAGATGCTTGTAGTCCATACATATCTATGTGTACATGTATGTATACATATACACACAACAGGTATATCTACCTGTAGAATGAAAGCATACATGTAAATGAAACTTGAATTTAACAAACATATACATATCTTCTACTTTGGAAAGTATCTGTCCTTGGTTGTCTAGAAAAAAGTAAAATGTATGTGTCAGGTACATTTTTTAAAATAAAGTTTTACATATTATATTACCATTGCCCTGCTGACAAAAGTTCTTAGGAAAGTTAATGGATGATACTTTAAACATTTCAAGTCCATTGTTTCTCCTTTCTCCATCAGTATGTTCTAATATTGTGGCTAAAGCTAATTGTGAAGACTGTTTTGGTTGATAATTATGGTACCCATACAGCTGTTGGCAAATCAGAACTGTCTCCTGAGCTGGGAAAACCAACTATTTCTCTTTCCTTTTTATTGTTGCTGTTTTAAGAAAAAATAACTGGATCTCAACAATAATGACAGTCCCTAATGAGAACTTACACTGGAGACTGTGTCCGTGCAGGTGTAAACTAACATTCTGAGCAAAGTTAGGCAGTTGATTGACGTTAGCTGGGATGTATAACATTCAAAGGGTGTCTTTGCACATTTTGGCTATTTATTTATCAGTAGTTTCTGGACTGCATATAACCTCCTAGCCTTCAACTAAGTTTATATCTGTTAATACCTGCATATAGGACAGAGGGCCCTAATTCCTTTCTGATAATAATGTTAATAGCTGAATACTGCAAGTTCACCCTCTGCCAATCTTCATGCCTAACACTTGATTTTTGATATTTTCTTAATCTTAATTTAAATAATCTAATATGGCCTACTAATAATATGGTCTGCGATTTTCATAAACAAGTATCTCTGGGAAGGGGTCAGTTTTAGAAATATAATGAGTAGGTACTCACTCCAGTATTCTTGCCTAGAGAATCCCATGGAAAGAGCAGCCAGATGGGCTGCTATTCATAGGGTCGCACCGAGTCGGACATGACTGAAGCAACTTAGCATGCATGTATGCATTGGAGGAAGAAATGGCAACCCACTCCAGTATTCTTGCCTGGAGAATCCCAGGGACAGAGGAGCCTGGTGGGCTGCCATTTGTGGGGTCGCACAGAGTCAAACATGACTGAAGAGAATTAGCAGCAGCAGCAGAAGAGGTACACATGGGTTTTGAGGCCGTCGCACATCTGTGGCCAATTCTGAACAAATTGTCACCACCTTTCAGCCACAGCCTATGCTGGCAGGTTTGTAAACATCTTTAAAACAATGAAGTGGGTGAGAGAGGTTAGGAATAGTGATATAGTAGCAACCAGATTGACAAACACACCACAGTGTTATCTTTTATTCTTGATCAAAAAAATACAGGTTATTAATTTTCATAGCACATATACAGGAACAAAAGGAATGACTTAAATGTCTATTACCACCTATTATCTGGGACTACGTTAAAGAGGTACTGGTCAACTTGGCTTCATTTGTCCTCCAGACTCTACAGAGATGTGAAGCCAGGCCAACTGGGGTTAGAGCAGACGGGGAACTGGTACAGCTGGGGATCGTTAAAGGTGATCGAGGGCCAGCCCAAAGGAAAACTCAGCAGAAAACAGGGCTGAGAGCTCTTTACAAGTGGAACAGCAGGGTTGTATATACTCAGGAAACAGCCTAACCACATCCAGAGAATTTTGTTGCTTTAATTAGATTTCATTTAAAATTCCAGAGTAGGAGCAGCTTGGTCAACTTTGATTCTAAATATATCAGGAGAAAAGAATTGTTAATTTTCAAAAGTAATATTATTGAAGTATTTATGAAATAGTAAAAATCTTGGTCATGGTAAAATTATATATATATATGAATATAGGGCATAGATGTTTCCTTGCTAACAACATATTATCATCTTTATCTTGACCACTTAATACATAGATTGTGGGTTTTAGTGGGAAACTGTTCATTTATGTACTTTTCAGTTCAGTTCAGTTGCTCAGTCATGTCCCACTCTTTGTAATCCCATGAACCGCAGCACGCCAGGGCTCCATGTCCATCACCAACTCCCGGAGTTCACCCAAACCCATGTTCACTGAGTGGGTGATGCCATCCAACCATCTCATCCTCTGTCATCCCCTTATCCTCTTGTCCTCAATCTTTCCCAGCATCAGGGTCTTTTCAAATGAGTCAGCACTTCGCATCAGGTGGCCAAAGTATTGGAGTTTCAGCTTCAGCATCAGTCCTTCCAATGAATATTCAGGACTGATCTCCTTCAGGATGGACTGTTTGGATCTCCTTGCAGTCCAAGGGACTCTTAAGAGTCTTCTCCAACACCACAGTTCAAAAGCATCAGTTCTTCAGCCCTCAGCTTTCTTTTTTCTCTTTTATTTATTTATTTACTTTTAATATTTTCTTTTTTAGTTTAAATTTATTTGTTTTAATTGGAGGCTACTTACAATATTGTATTGATTCTGCCACACATCAACATGAATCCGCCACAGGCATACACAAGTTCTTTATAGTATAACTCTCACATCCATACATGACCCCTGGAATAACCATAGATTTGACTAGACAGACCTTTGTTGACAAAGTAACGTCTCTGCTTTTTAATATGCTGTCTAGGTTGGTCATAATTTTCCTTCCAAGGAGTAAGCGTCTTTTTCATGGCTGCAGTCACCATCTGCAGTGATTTTGGAGCCCTCCAAAATAAAGTCAGCCACTGTTTCCCCATCTATTTGCCATAAAGTGATGGGACCAGCTGCCATGATCTTTGTTTTCTGAATGTTTAGCTCTAAGTCAACTTTTTCACTCTTGTCTTTCACCTTCATCAAGAGGCTCTTTAGTTCTTTTTCACTTTCTGCATAAGGGTGGTGTCATCTGTATATCTGAGGTTATTGATATTTCTCCCAGCAATCTTGATTCCAGCTTGTGCTTCTTCCAGCCCAGCATTTCTCATGATGTACTCTGCATAGAAGTTAAATAAGCAGGGTGACAATATACAGCCTTGACGTACTCCTTTTCCTATTTGGAACCAGTCTGTTGTTCCCTGTCCAGTTCTAGCTGTTGCTTCCTGACCTGCATACAGATGTCTCAAGAGGCAGGTCACGTGGTCTGGTATTCCCATCTCTCTCAGAATTTTCCACAGTTGATTGTGATCCACACAGTCAAAGGCTTTGTACTTTTAGGTTATTAGTTTTTCTGTTTCTGGCTCAGATTTTCATTCCCTCACAGTATTTTTTGGATGACTTTCCAAATAAATTATTTGAACTCAAATCCTTGTCTCAGAGTCTATTTGGTGAAACTAAACTAACACATACAAATCCTAGTAATTAGTTAAATTTGATCCTTGCCTCACAGAGATGTTTTGAAGATCATGTTTGATAATATATACAAAATTAGTTTTTAATAGTAAAGTGATACAAGTGGAAGTTATTCAATTTCTTCCCCCAAAACTATGAATTATAAAGACCAAATGTTTCTCTTTCTACCCTGTGTAATTTGCAGAATTAACAAAATAGAGGAGGAATTTAATAAATATCCATAAAAAAATGCTAGAACTCTGAACTTACTTGGTCACCAAAAATATTTTGAAAACTAAAAAAATGTATTCTCATGGGCACATATTTATGGGAGATGCTGCTGCTATGTTCTACCTTCTGCTCTGCTTCTGTGAGAGCGAAGCCATAACACAGATCTAGGGAGGGGAGACAGTGAAATGGGCATATAGTACGAATATCAGTCTTCCCTCAGTATCCTTGAGGGATTGATTTCAGGATCCCTATAGAAAGGAAATTGGGATTCTCAAGTCCTCTATATAAAATTGCATGGTATGTACATATAACCTATATACTTCTCTCTATATACTTTAAATCATTTCTAGATTACTTATAATACCCAATACAATGTAAATGTATAAATATAATTTAAATGTTGTGTAAATAGTTGCCAGTGTGTGACAAATTCAAGCTTTGCTTTTTGGAACTTTCTGAACTTTTTAAAAATTATTTTTGATTCACAATTAGTTGAATCCTTGATTGGAGAACTCAGGGACATGAAGGCCTGACTGTATTAGCTAAAACTAGATCCATACCTACACTGTTCCTTGCCTATAAAGCATAGGAAAACAGAAAAAATTCTGAGTCCTACATTCTAGTTATTTTCTAAGGGTAGGTTAAAACTAAGAAAGATGATAAAGGAGGAGATGGACTCAGTTCATTCCCAGTATTTTTGTCGATTTTTCATGGAGCCTTGGAAGTTCTATCTCTTCTAGAATCTGCCAATTTAGGCATGACCCACATACTTTGAGAACCACACACATTAACATTATCTGAGAACTTCTTAGAAGTGAAAATTCTTGTTCTTAATTTGATATGTGTATATATTATAGAATAATGACCACCGTAATTCCAGTTAACATCCATTATTTTACATATAGTAACAAATTTTTTTCTTGTGATGAGAATTTTCAAGATCCATTCCTAACTTTTTTTGAAATATGCAGTACAGTATTATTAACTATAGTCATCAACCAGTACATTATATTCCCATTAGTTATATATTTTACAACTGAAAATTTGCACCTTTTGACTCCCTTCAACCCATTTCATCCACCTGCCACCTCTTGCTTCATACAACCACTGATCTGTTCTTTATAGCCATGAGCTGTTTTTTCTTTTGTTTTTAGATTCCACATATAAGTGAAATCATGTTATATTTATCTCTCTCTGATTTATTTCACCTAGCATAATGCCTTCAAGGTTCATTCATGTTGTTTTAATAAGAAGATTTCATTTTTGTTTGTGGAGATATATAGATAAATACCTCAGATATTCTTTATCCATACACCACCAATCTACATTTAATTTGAATGTCTTAGCCATTGTAAATGATGCTACAGTGAACTAATTTTGAATTATGTTTTTGTTTTCTTTGTATAAATATTCAGAAATGGACTGCAGGATCATATGGTAGTTCTATTTTTAACTTTACTATTTTCCATAGTGGCTGCACAAATTTACATTTCTATCAGCATTTCACAAAGGTTCCCTTTTCTCCACAACTTCACCAATACTTATTATTTCTTGTCTTTTTGAGGATAGCTGTTCAGGCAGGTGGGAGATGCTTTCTCATTATGGTTTTGATTTGAATTTCCCTGTTGATTGGTAATGTTAAATATTTTTCCTTGAATCTATTAGCCATCAGTATGTCTTCTTTGGAAAGATGTCTATTCAGATCCTCTGCTCATTTATAATTGGATTGTTTTGCTATTGCATTGTATTAGTTCTTTATGTACTTTAGATATTAACCTTTATCAGATATGTAGTTTACATTTTCTCCCATTCAATAAGTCACTTTTTAATTTTGTTGATGATTTCCTTTGCTATGCAGAAGGGAAATTCTTAAGCCCCATCATAGACCTACTGAATCAGAAGCTCTGGATTTGGAGCTCAGTAAAGTGTATTTTAACAAACCTTCTAGGTGATTCTGACATACTCTAAAGTGTTAAAACCCTTGGCCCACAGTGATGTTTTTGGATATGCTGAGAATGCTTCTAGTTTGACGTAAAAGTCCTAGAACCAATTTAGTCTCTTAAAATTTTATTAGACCAAAATTTGCCTGCTTCTGTTTTAGAGTATCTGAAACTGATGATCTGAGTTACATTATTTGAGCTTTTGCATGCCAGAGCAATAGGAAGAAGCATTCAGGATTTATAGGAATAAGACACTGGAAATCAAGTCCTATAAAACTTGATGAGGGTAAGGGAGAGCAGAACCCTGTGTGCATTTCCCAAGGAGGACAAAGCAAGTTAGTCTTAAGAATGGATGTTTCTCTCCCAAATGGCTGACCTCTGCAAAGATCAGGAAATGATGCCTTTCTAGGCTGTCTAGACATTGAAAGGTCTTGCTAATGTACAGCTTATTTCACCAAATCCATCTCAATGATACTCAAAGGTATCATTTTCTTGGGAAACAATACCACTTATCCTTGATCTTGTTTATGTTGCTTGATAAAAGAACTGGTGTGATCTCTTTGTGACTTCCAACATTCTTAATAAATGCTGGCTCTTAAATAAGTAGTACTTTCTATTTTATTTGTAAAGTTCATGGAGATTGGATATAATGGCAGTTTATTTATATTTAGTGTTGTATTTTAGTGATTATTAATACGTTCAAACTCAGTATTTCCATGACCAATTTGATGCTTGGACCTTGGTATTCATCTTGGGACTGTCTCAGTGTTTGGGATCCTCACATCAAGCTAAATGTCAAAAATCAAAGACAATACGAAGGAAAAAAGAGGAAATAACCAGAAGATTTGAAAGTCAACTAGTGAGGAAGGTTAAGGGAATTCAGATTAAATGATCTAGAAAAGGGAAGGCTGAGAGACATCATATCACTCTACTTCAAGTTTATGGAGAATAATCACTGGTAGTTCATCCTTTCAATGACAAGAATAAAAAGAAAGCTTAAATTGCAGTGGGTTGGATATAGATTAACTGGAATGACCTTGGAATTAGGGTTAACTGGAATATTTCATAATCGATTAAACTGTATTTCTTCAGTGGCAAACTGAGCTGTGACTTAAAGAGAAGGAAGCCTAAGCATTTTCATTTCTAGTCTGAGTTTGGGAATGTATTGTGGATTCCCACTGTAAAAATTCAATAAATTGCAAGGTATTTTGGGAAGTGACCAGTTCTACCTCATTAAATGACTTCACTCCAGTTATTCATGGATGTTAAAAGGATATTTACAATCTATATTTTAGGAAATCTTTGATTAGTGACCTACCATTTAGCTGAAGTTTTATATAATTTTCTAAATTTGACATTATACTTTCCATCATTTCCATTTTTTTAGCAGTTTCAGGGGAATTAAAATTTTATGTGTGCCAGTATAGGTGGGAGAGTAGCTAGATATATGCTTATGTGTGTGTGTATATGAATAGACACATGCACACTTATATTTCAATTGCTAAATTATTATTACAACAGAGTCTCTCAAGAAGAGTTACTCCAGAACATGATTGATATAGATGAAATCTTTAGACTTGGTAAATGATGAAACATCAAAGAAATTTTGGCTCAGATTTACGTTATTAAATCTTTGATTTTAAAATTGAGAACAGTCAGTGTTATATAACTAACCTTAAAAGTATAGACTCTAAAACTACAGTGGGCTTCATCCTTAAAAGTAATTGTATTTCAAGCTGATAGACATATAAACATGTATTCTGTAGTTGTAAGAGTTAACATAGCAGTATTGCATGTCTGTTTAGATAGTAATGATTTGAATTTGCTTATAATTATCATTGCATTATTTTATTAATCTTTGCACATCTGTTAAATAACATTTACAACACAACTATATAAATCCATTAAATAGATAAATGTTTTGATTATCTTTTATTGTTTATTTTTCATCTTCAGGGATTCATTAAATTGACTATACCTTTCAAAACATAATCTACAGCTTAATTAAGCCTTACAGTTATAAATTTTGAGCCAGCATATTAAGAGAGAAGTTATTGCTTTGGGGGTACAATATTACTAATGAATGTTTTGCTCTGAAACACCATTCCTGGTACAAAATTCTAAGTCTATCCAAAAGAAGCTGTCCTTGATTTCACTATTCAGAAATTCATAAGTCAACTTTTATGTTTTATAAGCTTCTTAGGAACAAAATCCAAACCCACTGATGGCTGAGCAAATTTCACAGCTTGTAAAAAAGACACATATCATTGTAATGTGTGAAATTTTAATCAAAAATGTTATGAAGGAGAAAGGTAAACTGACTGCTATAATTAATGTGTTCTGACACAGAGATTTAGCTGGCACATTTGTGGACTGTGCTGTGCTACGTTAACTGTTCCGTTGCTTAAGGACTGTCAGCTTGAGGTGTTCCTATGCTATGGTTTTACCACTTGACACGTTTTCCTAGAGCATCAGCTTTGTCATGAATTGAAATGTTAAGTCATTTCTTCCTTGGCTTGTCTATTAATATTTAGTTAGGTGTCATGTGTATCTGGTGATAGGGTATGTTATCTTCCTTTAAAAAGTAGCTTCATTTAAAATTAAACTATATAAGCATTGCTGTTAAAATTAATCACCTTGTGTTTTGTTTCTCTTCTATTTAAGCATTATCTAATACCTTAAAGGTGAGAGTGTTGAGTAAAACTAATTGAGTTAATAAAGAAACTAGGAACTGTACCCACATGGAACATATCAAAATAAAATATTTTTATTTTAATAATATATTATACAACATATATTTCATAATTAAATAATTCTTGCTTGACCTCACAAAGTAAACAAAATATTCTCTATATAAAAAATAAGCTCTGATTCTAAAAGGACACTTGCTATGTATTTAGATGTTGGAAGTCGGATCAAATTCATGAACTATTTATAAAATATTGCTAAAATATTCTTTCATGCCAGACCCTGGGTAAATAGTAAGCTTCATGCCAGACATTGGGTTAGATGGTAGCTCTATATTTCAGAGAGATTCTTCTGAAAATTATAGATTGGGTTCTTGGCTCTGCTGTGTCAATCTCCTTGCAGAGATCTACGGCAGGCTCTCTCAGAGCACAGCCAGTGTGGTTGTGCAGTAGACAAAAGATATACCTGAAAGGGGAAGACAGAATGCCACTTAAATTAAATAGGAAATGAATTGGCCAGCAAGTTGGCATGTCTGCTGAGACAAATCCTGGACAACATGTCTCTCAACAACAAAACTTATTTGTTTTCTCTTGCCAACAGATTCATCACTGCCCAGGCAAAACAGGCAAAATACATTAGTGTCATGGTAAACTGATAAAGAGAAGTGCCTCAATCTAGCATCCTCAATGGCGAAAGTCTTAGGGCAGTATTGATCTGTGTTATATAAATCTTGTTTTCTGTCTGCAGAAGTGAATCAGGAATGACCCGTAAGGTTAACAAACATTGTAATGTCTTTCAACTGGGGCGGATGCCTGTGAGTTCCACACATTGTGTTTGGTCAAGTTCCATCTTGTCATTTTTACCTCCAAGAAGCTTAACTAATTGCTGGCAATCATAAGAATGTTTGATGGAAGGAGAGAATTCCTACAATTTTTAGCCCCTCTCCCATCCCCTCTTTTTTTTTTTTTTTTTCCCCCCCTGAAGTCTTAACAAGCAGTCAAAGCCAAGTAGCGGAAAACAATCAACACTGAATTAGTCAGCAGGAGTCTTCACTTAGTTGAAAGTTTATGTAATTGGCATGTCATGTTCCTGCATTGCCAAGAACGGACCTGATTAAGCTGATGCACTTTGTTTCAGTAAAGTATGACAAAGGGAGCTTCTCATCCTTTTGAGTTACATGTCAGGGTATGTGCTTAACATGATTTTATTCTGTTGAGAAGGGACCCAAGGCTAACTGTATACACTGTGAACTGATGAAATAAAAATTCTCACCCAACTAAGACTTGACAAGTAAATGTTTTGGGGACAAAACAAGAGCAGATATCAGTAGCGAAAGATAATTATCAAAGAAAATTTATTAGTAAAAGTTCAATTACTCATAATAACCTGCTTTATTTTACCAGACAGTGGACTCTTACAAGAATGACAAATTCAATCATGTTATAGTGGGGGTTCACTGACCACAGATGCTTTCTCCACATGAAATGTTTTATGCTTTTACTTATTAAAAATTTGTCTCTGTAGCCTTAAGAGATTTTTACCATAGAATTTCTCTTTAGCGATTAATCAGACATTTGAATTTTGTCTGCTAACTTTTTACAATGCTTTATTAGGCTGTGAATGATGGATTTTGCCCTTATTTGGAAAGTCAGCCTTTATGGTGAAAAAAACAAATGCCTAGCATTAGAAAAGACTCTATAAAGCTTATGATATTTCATTTTTATTTGCTCACACTAGTGTTCCTCTTGTCATAACTTTAAATCAAATGATAGATTTGAACTTAGCTTAGATTATTAAAGTTAAAAGAGAGCAGTTGCTGAGAGAGCAGTCCACGCATCTCTTACGTCATAGTTGACAGTATAAAGACAACATTCAGGGAACTAATGGAGTTTCTTTTTCTTCTCCCTTTTTGTCATAGAAAGGTCAAACTAGTTTTCAACATTTTTATGTATGTCATTCTCAATATAGCAACAGAATCTCTTATGGAAAACAATGTAAGTAAATGTCTTCACGATGCTACTAGTCACCTGATCAAAAGCCAATGTTGAAAAACACTTCTAATGACTGTCTCTTATGCATCAGTGCACCTACTAATGAGCTGCCAGAAAAGGCTTTGTAAAGCTTTACTAAGATAGAGCAGGAATGTGAGAAGCCTGAGATATAACTTCCCTGCTGTGATCCCTGCCTTTCTACTAACAGGGAGCCTAGACTTGGAGCTGCTAATGAGCGTGCTGGAAAGAGTGTCCAAACCAATGCAGGCTGGAGACAATTCACCTGTCTGCTTTCAGATCTGGGGTATGATGCATGACAGTAAGACACTTGGTAGTAGCTTTTCTTTAAATAATTTAGATATTTATTGATTTTTCCCTCTCTATCCCCATATTTTTAGTCTCTGCATTTTACTTTCAGTGATTTCTAACACTAGAGAAAAAGGATTATTCCCTCCATTGCCTTACTTCCCCACCCACACAGATAAGAAATTAATGTCATTATGTCATATAATAGTAAAATGGAATACTAAATTAGTTCTCTGCAGGGAAAAGAAGTATATGCTTTTCAGAGATGATATTTATAAAATGAGTCAGTTGACATTAATACTTTTTAAAAGCCAAAAGATGGCTTATTTGAATTAAAGGAGTTCAAAATATATTTTGACACTTAAAACAATGCAGAGCTTAAGTTAAAGACCTTTCTCCCTCTAGCAATACCTGGTTCAGCATCTTTATCCATGCTTAAATCCTGGCAAGATCTTTATAAAGAATGCTTACTTAACTTGGTTGGTAGAAATTCCTGGCCTATAAATGAAATAGTTAACTGCAGGGTACCTTTCAAGTTCAATGCTAATAATACTTTTTAAAAGCCAAAAGATGGCTTATTTGAATTAAAGGAGTTCAAAATATATTTGACACTTAAAACAATGCAGAGCTTAAGTTAAAGACCTTTCTCCCTCTAGCAATACCTGGTTCAGCATCTTTATCCATGCTTAAATCCTGGCAAGATCTTTATAAAGAATGCTTACTTAACTTGGTTGGTAGAAATTCCTGGCCTATAAATGAAATAGTTAACTGCAGGGTACCTTTCAAGTTCAATGCTAAGCTGTTCACATTACACATTTTGTTTTTATGCTTCCTTTGGGTCTTCCTAGAGGCTGTTTTATTAGTTAATTTTTTTAGTCAAACAAAATTACAGAATACAAACTGTGTAATTTCACCAATTTGCAATGCCACAGATTCCAGAAAGAGAATCAACATCCCCATCCATTAATTACAATCCTGACTATCTTCTAGAATCCCAGGAGGCAGCCTGTGCAGTTCACATGGGCCTGTGCTATCTGTCCCTTCCAGTTGCCAATGTTCCTATTTTCCACAGCTCACCCTTGCTTTTTCTCAGGTTGATGCAACACGCCATGGGAAATCGCAGGCTCTGTGGCAACTGGGGAGATAAGAATGCTGTGTGCCTCAGCAGCCCCTTTTATCCAAGGATCTCCAAAGAGCTTTATAAAAATCTATTTTTTAATCCTCCAGATACCCCCATGAAATAGGTATTAGCCTGACTACACAGCTAGCAGAGTGGAAATCAGGGAGCATCTACCTGCATCTCAGCCTTGAACCCTTCTCACTATTGGATCTAGTATAAGGAGAGAGCTTGAATTCTGAACCCAGTTCTGACAATGTGTGGAGAGGACTGGAATACATCTTTCCTGCTAGGAAATTTATGAGACCCCAAAGAAATTGAGCTGCACATAAGTACATTTTTAAAGTGTACTAAACTGAAATACAAATTATATCATAAATATTTGAGGTAACAACTGTATTACAGTTGGCCTGATTTGGAGCTTTGTTATCAAGGAATCCTTCCTTTCTCAAACTTAGTACTCTAACATACCCGATTTTAATTCTTTATTTTGTAAACAACTTGCCAAAAGGGTAGAGGGAAGAGAGGTTACCCAGTAAAGATTTTGGAGCAAATTTCAATTTTGCACAGCTTATAAAAATTAGCTTCTTGCTCTCAGGAGACATAATCTAAGGGGAAAGGGAAGAAATTGTTAAGCTTATAGACATAAATGATATGCATATCACAAATATAACCTGCTACTGCTAGAAAGTTGCATTTTGAGAATTTCACTATTTGTTTTTATAAAATACCAAAAAATAAACTTTTTCTGATGTTTTCTGTGGAATTCTTTTATTGTATATCCACACCTTTTAGAAAAATAAATTCTTCATTAATGTAGTATTTTCTAATTAAGTGATCTTGAAATATCATGGAATGTTCTGCTAAAGCCTGCCAAGATA
>SJYC01125211.1:0-19176 GCA_006408675.1 Madoqua kirkii | reverse complement strand
TAATTTCATGGATATTATGTATGGCATTTTAGAAACTCATGTACTTATAGTTATTAGAAGATACTCAATTTTTTAGACTACTTTCTTAACCCTATTACTTAATGTAATCCTTGAGTGGTTCCTCTGCCTTTTGATGAGGCCTTTGTATAGATTGTATAACCTATTTTCTAAGTTTAACTTACTGCTCCTCAATTGCTTTATTATCAACTTTTTGTCTTATTCTCTTTCCAATTGAATATTTAGAATATCGTCTTAAAAGGATCTCAAAGTCGAGAAGTAGTAATGATCTAATGTATACAGTTTATAAAAAGTGTTTTGGTTTGAAAGTTAGCTAATTTATATAGTAAATCTTTATTTAGGTGGAATTAGATATTTATTTTATCCTCATTAACACCAAAATAGTGCTTTATGCCTCATAATTTATTCAATTCTTTAATAGCAAATTATCATTTATTAAAAGCTCAACATTCAGTTAAATTCACTACTTACTGAGCACCTGCTTTTTGGGAGACCATGCACATAGTTAAAAACAGACCTTTCTTTAATACACAATGGGATTGAAATTCCAGATTTGACATAATTCCTGTGTGAATTTAGGCAAATTAATCTCTTCCTAGACTCATTTTTTATATGTAAAGAAATTTAGTCATCATCACTCCAAATATTTTTTAAGGATATACTGAA
This sequence comes from Madoqua kirkii, assembly GCA_006408675.1. Lineage (NCBI taxonomy): Eukaryota > Metazoa > Chordata > Mammalia > Artiodactyla > Bovidae > Madoqua > Madoqua kirkii. Next base: position 18,492 of record SJYC01125211.1, on the reverse strand, counting down.
ATAAGATAGCTAAAATGTTTAGCCTATGGTACTTGTTCACTACATTATGACAGATATTGTTAATTTAATTAATAATTAAATGTGTCAAGTGGTTGTATTACAAAAGTAAATGAAGAGGTCATAGTTTTCTGGATTTAGAAGCTGAAAAGATTACATAATCAAGTAAGACTAAAGTCTCTGCACTCAAGAAATCCCATGTAGGTTTTGTGGAATAAAGTTAAAAACTGACTACAAACATTTGTACAGCATTAACCTCAGAGGAAGTCAGCATGTTAAATTCTATACTCAATTACAAGAAAGCACTATGGATATTCAGGAGAAGGGAATTGAATGATTATGGCTAAGGAAAATGAGAATAAGTTTAGAGGGTTGAGTTTGAAAGATATGTGGAAACCAAACTTTTGAAGAAGACTGGAAGGGTTTTTGAAGCCAGAAAGAATTGTAGACAGTCATGAAAACATTAAGTTATCAAATGTTTATGAGGTCCCTAATAGTCTATGAATGAGAGGTTCAGAGTTCAGGAAATTGAACAAACTGGTGGAGAATTATGCTGAGTGACATCAATGAATGTGACAATATATATGATTTTTTTTTCTGCAGAAAATGGGGAAATATTCAACGTCTGAATCATCTCCTTGAGTTAAAAGGTATATTTCTGTCTTTGCCTGTGTATGTGGAATATTTGTCTGTGAGAATTATGGCAGTGTTTTAGGTTCTGTTCACACAGCCCAGAACCTACCCTTTAGCTTCTTACAATCTAGTCAGATTGTCCATTGCAATACACAAATGAAGGACATACAGAAGGTGATCTGACATCTGTTTGAGATGGTAAGTTAGACGGAAGGTAATTCTGATGAGTGTTTGGATGCAGTAAGGCAACATTTACAGTCTGAGAAGACCCAACAAAGAAGGGTGGGCAAGTGTTAAGCAAAGGATTCATTTCTTAAAACAGAGGTGATGACAGCACTGTTCCTGGCTTGTTTCCTCTATTAGCTGCTGCTGCTAAGTCGCTTCAGTCGTGTCCGACTCTGTGCGACCCCACAGATGGCAGCCCACCAGGCTCTCCCGTCCCTGGGATTCTCCAGGTAAGAACACTGGAGTGGGTTGCCATTTCTTTCTCCAATGCATGAAAGTGAAAAGTCAAAGTGAAGTCGCTCAGTCATGCCAGACTCTAGCAACCCCATGGACTGCAGCCCACCAGGCTCCTCCTCTATTAGCTAGTAGTCCTTAACACAGGCATGATGTTTTTACCCCAAGTTTGTTCTCTTCATACTCTCCTTCAGGCCACTCTTTAATAAGTTTCCCTTTACTTCTTTCCTCTCCTGCTTTTCCCTGGGTATGGTCAAGAAATGTCTCTGGCAAGAAACCTGAAATGAAGGGAATGTCAACTAATAATATAATGTATATGGGGTACTGAGTCAGTATGGTCTTTGAACAATGGTTCTCAGCTGATCTGAGCTGCATCATCTCTACAATGGGGGTATTAATAATGCCTCATTCACAGGGTTTCTCTGGAGATTAATTTCAATAATGTATGCAAAAAACCTAGCACAGTTCCTAGCATGGGTATGTGCTCAATACAATTTAATGTTTATTGTTGTCTTAGTGGTGAAGGTGCTAGACTAATGCTTTTGGAAATTCTGGTTTCTTCTGTCTTTTCTACTTATGGATTGACTAACTTAGAGCACGTCATTTAACATTTTTGACATTGAGATCTAAGTTGGTTAACATCAACAACCTGTAAGACATTGCTATTGAACCATGGAAAGTTTTGCAAAGGTAAGACACTATCTTTATCAATGTGGTTATTAATAACAGTAAAACATGGAGGCAATCCTAAAATGGCAGGGAAATAGGATGGGGAGACCACTTTCTTCCCAACAAATTTATCAAAAGATAATTTGAATGCAGAGCAACTTTCACAAAACAACTTCTGAACACTGGTAGAGAACACGAGGCACCCAGAAGGGCAGCCCATTCTCTTTGAAAGGAGATAGGACAATATATAAAAGACAAAAAGAGAGGTAAAAGAGTTAGGGACAGAGACCTTTCCTGGGGCTGGAGTCGTGAAGGAGGAAAAGTTTCCAAACACCAGGAAACCATCTCATCAGCAGGTCTGTGGGGGGTTTTGGAATCTCAGAGGGCAACATAACCCGGAGATGAGAAAACACACACACACACACACACACACACACACAGAATATGCACCTAATTGCAACTCACAGCGGAGAAGTAGCTCAGATGCTCGCATCCACCACCACTGAGTGGGGGCTGAAGGGGAGGTGCGGGTTGCCTGCTTAGGTTAAGGACTGGACCTGAATGCCCTGAGGCCAATCTGAGGGAGCTAACATGAGATAACAACACAAAGTGTAGGATAGCCAGAGAGAGGGAAAAAAAAAAAAATAAGAGAGAACTTTCCATGGAAAGCTCTAACCTAAGGTACAGCCTAGCCAGCTCACAGAACAAAGGCTTGAGTGAATACCACAGCCAGCCAGCTGTGGACCAGCCCACTCCCCCACTGGAGGCAGAGAGGCAGGTGGGTGACAGCCAGAGCTGGAAGGCAAGGGGCAATCTCAGCCCTAGATGTGACATCCTCCACCAAATTGTGAGCAGGCTCCCAGTTGCTAACCAAGTCTTCCTGAGATCCTGGACATTGACATCTGCCAGAAGCATTGAGGCCTGAGATCAGCTCCCCAGAGGAGACATACAGCACACCTGAGACAGCACTCTTATGGTGTATCCAGGAAACCAAGTGTCCAGGACCAAGAAGGAGATGAAGATGAATAGACCACCTGGGTCAGTGAGCTCCCAAAGCACCTGGTTGCCTGAGCTTCTCAGACCTGGGAAGAGCACAAAACGCATGCCCAACCAAGTCTGTGCCTTTGTGGAGTACCCGAGAACCTGAACCTGAGCAGCTCAGACCTGGGAAGTGTGTGAAATCCTGGGCCAGCTTTGGACAGTTCCCCTGCAGAGTAACTATGAGCCTGAGCAGTGTACACTAGGAAAGCACACGCGTCATGACCTGGGGCAAACCCAGTGTGGTCCATATATTGTGAGCAGTCCCCACACACACCAGTGACATTTGATTGCAGTCTTCCTCCCTCCCCACAGCACAACTGAACAAGTAAGTCTAAATAAGGAACTATCTTTGCCCCCTTGTGTCAGGGCAGAAATTAGACACTGAAGAAACTTGCAAACAGAGGAAGCCAAAGTAAACGAAGATGAGGGAACCACTTTGAAAGTGACAGGTGCAACAGATTAAAACCATGTGGTTAGCAATGACTACTAGAAAAGGTCAGTTTTCATTCCAATCCCAAAGAAACGCAATGTCAAAGAATGCTCAAACTACTACACAATTGCTCTCCTTTCACACGCTAGTGAAGTAATGCTCAAAATTCCCCAAGCCAGGTAAGAGCAAAATGTGAACCGTGAACTTCCAGATGTTCAAGCTGATTTTAGAAAAGGCATAGGAACCAAAGATCAAATTGCCAACATCTGCTGGATCATTAAAAAAGCAAGAGAGTTACAGAAAAACATTTATTTCTGCTTTATTGACTATGTCGAAGCCTTTGACTGTGTGGATCACAATAAATTGTGGAAAATTCTTCAAGAGATGGCAATAGCAGACTACCTGACCTGCCTCTTGAGAAACCTATATGCAGGTCAGGAAGCAGCAGTTACAACTGGACATGGAAAAACAGACTGGTTCCAAATAGGAAAAGGAGTACGTCAAGGCTGTATATTGTCACCCTGTTTATTTAACTTATATGCAGAATGCATCATGAAAAACGCTTGGCTGGATGAAGCACAAGTTGGAATCAAGATTGCAGGGAGAAATATCAATCACCTCAGATATGCAGATGACACCACCCTTATGGCAGAAAGTGAAGAGGAACTGAAAAGTCTCTTGACGAAAGTGAAAGAGGAGATTGAATAAGTTGGCCTAAAGCTCAACATTCAGAAAACGAAGATCATGGCATCCGGTCCTATCACTTCATGGGAAGTAAATGGGGAAACAGTGGAAACAGTGGTTGACTTTATTTTGGGGGGCTCCAAAATCACTGCAGATGATGATTGCAGCCATGAAATTAAAAGACGCTTACTCCTTGGAAGGAGAGTTATGATCAACCTAGATAGGATATTCAAAAGCAGAGACATTACTTTGCCAACAAAGGTATGTCTAGTTAAGGCTATGGTTTTTCCAGTGGTCATGTATGGATGTGAGAGTTGGACTGTGAAGAAAGCTGAGCACTGAAGCATTGATGCTTTTGAACTGTGGTGTTGGAGAAGACTCTTGAGTAACTGAGCTGAACTGAAAGCATCGGAAAGGGCCTATCGGTTCGGTTCGGTTCAGTTCAGTCACTCAGTCATGTCCTACTCTTTGTGACCCCATGAACCCCAGCACGCCAGGCCTCCCTGCTCATCCCCAACTCCCGGAGTTCACTCAGACTCACGTCCATCGAGTCCCCGATGCCATCCAGCCATCTCATCCTCTGTCATCCCCTTCTCCACAGGAAAAACCATAGCCTTGACTAGATGGACGTTAGTCGGCGAAGTAATGTCTTTGCTTTTAAGTATGCTATCTAGGTTGGTCATAACTTTTCTTCCAAGGAGTAAGTGTCTTTAATTTCATGGCTGCACTCACCATCTGCAGTGATTTTGGAGCCCCCCAAATAAAGTCTGACACTGTTTCCACTGTTTCTCCATCTATTTCCCATGAAGTGATGGGACTGGATGCCATGATCTTTGTTTCCTAAATGTTGAGCTTTAAGCCAACTTTATACACCTAGAGAAAAAGTATAAGTTGGAACAAGGAACTAACTGAAACAACTGACCCCACACTGCCCTCAAGAGCTTCAGGGAAGTTCCTAAATATATTTTACTATTATCATTTTTTAATTTTTAAGTTATCTATTACTCCTTTACTTTTCATTTTCATAATGTATTATTACTTTGCCAATAAGACCCTGTTTTCAAAGCAAATTTTGTGTATATATACACTTTTTATAATTTTTGTGAGTTTGTTTTATTGTTTAATATTGTATCTTTGGGAGTCTAACATCTACTCTAGATGTTTAATCTTTGCTTTTTGGTATTTGTTATCAGTTTTGTACCTTGAAGAATCTAATTTTCAGTGAGGGGTGTGATTATTGGCTTGATTGCTCTCTCCCCTTTTGACTCTACATTTTATTACCCAGGTTACTCCTATCTCCTTTTTCCTCTTCTCTTCTCTACTTAACTCTGGATTTCTCTGGGTATTCTGGGCTATGGTAAACACCTAGGAAACTGATTACTGGCTAGATTGGTCTCTCTCCTTTGACTCCCATCTTCTCCTCCTGGTCATCTCTATCTCTTTCCTCCCTGTTCTCTTCTCTATGTAACTCTGTGAACCTCTCTGGGTGTTCCAGACTGTGGTGAGCACATAGGGAATTGATTACTGGGTAGATTGGTCTCCCCCCCCCCTTTAAATTTTATTTTTACTTTATTCTACTTTACAATACTGTATTGGTTTTGCGATACATTGACATGAATCAGCCACAGGTGTACACGAGCTCTCAATCCTGAAACCCCCTCCCACCTCTTACCCCATATCATCTTTCTGGATCATCCCCATGCACCAGCCCCAAGCATCCTGTATCGAACATAAACTGGCACTTCCTGGTCACCTCTGTCTCCCTCCTCCCTCTTCTCCATGTGACTCTGTGAACCTCTCCAGGTGTTCCTCACTGTGGAGAATCTTTTCACCATTAACCTAAATGGTTTATCATTGGTGATGTATAGACAGAGAAGTCTTGAGGCTACTGTAAGAATAAGACTGAAAGCCAGAGGCAGGAAGCTTAAATCCAAAACTTGAGAACACCAGAAAACTCCTGACTTCAAGGAACATTAATTGATAAGAATTCATCCAAAAGCCTCCATACCTACACTGAAACCAAGCTCCACCCAAGAGCCAACGAGTTTCAGAGCAAGACATACCATGTTAATTCTACAGCAATGCAGGAACATAACCCTGAGCATTAATATACAGGTGGCCAAAAGTACACCATACCCAGAGACAGCTCAAAACTCACTACTGGACACTTCATTACACTCCAGAGAGGAGAGATCCAGCTCCACCCATCAGAACACCAAATCAAGCTTCCCTAACCAGGAAACCTTGACAAACCACTCACCCAACTCCACCCACAGGGAGGAACCTCCACAATAAAGAGGAACCACAAAATTCCAGCATACAAAATGGCAACCCCAAACACAGCAATCTAAACAAAATGAAAAGGCAATGATATATTCAGCAAGTAAAGGAACTTGATAAATGTGCACCAAACCAAACCAAATCAAAGATGAGGAGATAGGAAGTCTACCTGGAAAAGAATTCAGAATAATGATAGTAAAGATGATCCAAAATCTTGAAAACAAAATGGAGTTACAGATAAATAGACTGGATAGAAGGACTGAGAAGATGCAAGAAATGTTTAAAAAAGTCCTGAAGGTGAAGTGAAGTTAATCAGTTGTGTTGGACTCTTTGCAACCCCACAGGTTGTAGCCTACCAGGCTTCTCCGTCCATGGGGTTTTCCAGGCAAGAATACTGGAGTGGGTTGCCACTTCCTTCTCCAGGGGATCTTCCCGACCCAGGGATCGAACCTAGGTCTCCCGCATTTCAGGCAGACGTTTAACCTCTGAGCCACAGGGAAGCCCATGGATCACAATAAACTGTGGAAAATTCTGAAAGAGATGGGACTATCAGACCACCTGACCTGCCTCTTGAGGAACCTATGTGCAGGTCAGGAAGCAACAGTTAGAACTGGACATGGAACAACAGACTGGTTTCAAATTGGGAAAGGAGTATGCCAAGGCTATATATTGTCCCCCTGCTTATTTAACTTATATGCAGAGTACATCATGAGAAACTCTGGGCTGGATGAAGCACAAGCTGGAATCAAGATTGCTGGGAGAAATATCAATAACCTCAGATTTGCAGATGACACCACCCATATGGCAGAAAGTGAAGAGCCTCTTGATGAAAGTGAAAGAGGAGATTGAAAAAGTTGGCTTAAAGCTCAACATTCAGAAAACTAAGATCATGGCATATGATCCCATCACTCATGGCAAATAGATAGGGAAACAGTGGAAACAGTGATAGACTTTATTTTGGGGGGCTCCAAATTCACTGCATATGGTGACTGCAGCTACAAACTTAAAAGATGCTTATTCCTTGGAAGGAAAATTATGACCAACCTAGATAGCATATTAAAGAGCAGAGACATTACTTTGTCAACAAAGGTCCATCTAGTCAAGGCTATATTTTTTCCAGTAGTAATATGGATGTGAGAGTTGAACTATAAAGAAAGCTGAGCGCAGAAAAATTGATGCTTTTGAACTGTGGTGTTGGAGAAGACTCTTGAGAGTCCCTTGGACAGCAAGGAGATCCAACCCAGTCCATCCTAAAGGAGCTCAATCCTGGGTGTTCACTGGAAGGTCTAATGATGAATCTGAAAGTCCGATACTTTGACCACCTGATGGGAAGAGTTGACTCATTTGAAAAGACCTTGATGCTGGGAAAGATTGAGGGTAGGAGGAGAAGGGGACTTCAGAGGATGAGATGCTCGGATGGCATCACCAACTCAATGGACATGAGTTTGGGTTGGCTCTGGGAGTTGGTGTTGGACAGGGAGGTCTGACGTGCTGCAGCTCATGGGGTTGCAAAGAGTCGAACACAACTGAGCCACTGAACTGATGTACCCAACATAGAAGCACCACAATATGTAAGGCAAATGCTAGCAAGTATGAAAAGAGAAATTAACAGTAACACAATAATTGTGGGAGCCTTTAATACCCAACTCACACCTATGGATACGTCAACTAAACAGAAAATTAGCAAGGAAACACAAACTTTAAAGATGCAATGGACCAATTAGACCTAATTGATATCTATAGGACATTTCACCCCAGAACAATGAATTTCACCTTTTTTTTTCAAGTGTACACGGAACATTCTCCAGGATAGATCATATCCTGGACCATAAATCTAGGCTTGGTAAATTCAAAAAAACTGAAATCATTGTAGGCATCTTTTCTGATCACAATGCGTTAAGATTAGATGTCAACTACAGGAAAAAAAAAAACTTTTAAAAATACAAACATACGGAGACTAAACAACACACTTTTGAATAACCAAAAAATCACAGAAGAAATAAAAAACGAAATCAAAATATGCAGAAAAATGAATGACAATGAAAACACGACAACCCCAAATCTATGGGATTCAGTAAAACCAGTGTTAAGGGGAAGGCTCATAGCAATACAAGCTTACCTCAGTAAACAAGAGAAAAATCAAATAAATAACCTAACTTTACACTAAAGCAAGTAGAAAAAGAAGAACCAAAGGATTAGTAGAAGGAAAGAAATCATAAAAATTCGGGCAGAAATAAATGAAAGAGAAACAAAGGAAACTATAGCAAAAATCAACAAAACCAGAAACTGGTTATTTGAGAAGATAAATAAACAAACCATTAGCCAGACTCGTCAAGAAAAAAAGGGAGAAGAAGCAAATCAACAGAATTAGAAATGAAAATGGAGAAATCACAACAGACAACACAGAAATGCAAAGGATCATGAGACTCCTATCAGCAACTATATGCCAACAAAATGGACAAATTGGAAGAAATGGATTAATTCTTAGAAAAGTATAACTTTCCAAAACTGAACCAGGAAGAAATAGAAAATCTTAACAGATCCATCACAAGCACAGAAGTCAAAACTGTTATCAAAAATCTTCCAACAAACAAAAGCCCAGGACCAGATGGCTTCACAGCTGAATTCTACCAAAAATTTAGAGAAGAGCTAACACTTATCCTATTCAAACTCTTCCAGAAAATTGCAGAGGAAAATAAACTTCAAAATTCATTCTATGAGGCCACCATCACCCTAATACCAAAACCAGACAATGATGCCACAGGAAAAGAAAATTAGAGGCCAATATCACTGATGAACACAGATGCAAAAATTCTCAACAAAATTCTAGCAAATAGGATTCAACAACTTATTAAAAAGATCATACATCTTGACCAAGTGGGCTTTATCCCAGGGATGCAAGGATTCTTCAATATTCACAAATCAGTCAATGTGATACACCACATTAACAAATTGAAAGTTAAAAACCATATTGATTATCTCAATAGATGCAGAGAAAGCCTTTGACAAAATTCAACGTCTATTTATGATAAAAAAAAAATTCCTCCAGAAAGCAGGCACAGAAGGAAAATACCTCAACACAATAAAGGCCATATATGATAAACCCATAGCAAACATTATCCTCAATGATGAAAAATTGAAAGCATTTCCCCTAAAGTCAGGAAAAAGACAAGGATGCCCACTCTCACCACTAGTATTCAACATAGATTTAGAAGCTTTAGCCACAGCAGTCAGAGAAGAAAAGGGAATAAAAGGAATCCAGATTGGAAAAGAAGTAAAACTCTCGCTGTCTGCAGATGACATGATCCTCTACATGGAAAACCCTAAAGATACCACCAGAAGATTACTAGAGCTAATGAATATAGTAAAGTTGCAGGTTATAAAATTAACACAGAGAAATCCCTTGCATTCCTATACACTAACAATGAGAAAGCATAAAGAAAAATTAAGGAAATCACCAGAAAAGTGATTTACCCTAAAACATAAGGATAATTTATGAAGTTTTTCCATAGGCATAATACTAGTCTCCATGAAAATAAAATATCATTGCTTTTATTCTAGTCTAATTAACCATCATATCTGCCTTATCAGTAAACCTATTTTGGTATAATAAGTATTTTAGACAGTGGAAAGTTAAAATTTTCAATCAAAATGCTCTTTTTATATCACTCTCTTATAAGTAAGTTTCTTAGCATCTCATCAGTTAGTAAAGAGGCTTCATTGACCTGAAAGATTGAGAAAAGATCAGAATGTATCGCCCTTGAGTCTACCGCTTTGAGAGGCTCTGTTTCTAATGAGAATTCCTATTTGAGTAGCTTTTAGCCACTGTTTTTAAAATTTTTTGGCTGTCTTTTTCTTAAAAAGTTCATTTATATATATTTTTGAGTTTTCAAAACAATGTTTTCATTTCCCCCCTTAATTCTTAAATAAAAAGGATAGGAATATACTGACTGAATACAAGTGCTTTGTTTGGTCTGAAATCTTGAAACTGTTCCTCTGACTACTTACCTAGGGTAGCTTTAGGTTGGAACTGTTTCAAGAGAACCTCTGTCCATCCCAGGAGTTGCCTTCTAGTTTTGGTTACAGACTCCCAATTGATCTTTCCAACCTGGACTTATTCTATATGAATAATACTAACATAGTTTTCTCCCCATGGTTAAAAGCCCTCAACCCAACTTAATATCTCCAAAGTTCTCTATTGGAGAGATCACTTATTTTTAATCACAGGGTAATCTCTTTACAGTGTTATGTTGGTTTCTGCCATTTATCAACATGAATCAGCCCTAAGTATGCATTTGTCCCCTCCCTTGTGAACCTCACTCCCACCTCTCATCCCATCCCACTTCTCTAAGTTGTCACAGAGCTCTGGGTTGAGCATCCTGTGTCACAGAGCAAATTCCCACTGGCTGTCAGTTTTACATATGGTAATATATATTTGGGCTTCCCAGGTGGCTCTAGTGGTAAAGAACCTGCCTGCCAATGCAGAAGACGTGAAACTCAGGTTCAGTCCCGGGTTGGGAAGATCCCCTGGAGGAGGGTATGGCAACCCATTCCAGTATACATGCCTAGAGAATCCCATGAACAGAGGAACCCAGCAGGCTACAGTCCGTAGGGCCACAAAGAGTCAAACATTGCTGAAACGACTTAGCATGCTTGCAGTGTGTGTGTTCCAATGCTGCTCTCTCAGTTCATCCCACCCTCTCCTCCTGCCATGTCCACAAGTCTGGTCTCTATGTTTGCATCTCTACTGCTGCCTTACAAATTAGTTCATCAGTACCATTTTTTGAGACTCCATATATCTGCATTAATATATACTTTTTTTCTCTCTCTGACTTATTTCATTCTGTATAAAAGTCTCTACGTTCATCCACTTCACTAGAACTGACTCAAAATTCATTCCTTTTTTGTGTCTGAGTAACATTTCATCTTATATATGTACCACAACTTCTTTATCTATTCATCTGCTGATGGGCATCTATGCTGCTTCCCTGTCCTGGCTATTGTAAATAGTGCAGCAGTGAACATTGGGGTGCATGTATCTTTTCAGATTGTGGTTTTCTTGGGGTATATTTCCAGCAGTGGGGTTGCTGGGTCATATGGTTGTTTAATTTCTAGTATTTAAAAGAAATCTCCATACTTTTCTCCATAGTGCCTGTATTAATTTACATTCCCACCAACAATGCAAGAGAGTTCCTTTTTCCCCACATTCATCTCCAACATTTATTTATTATTTGTAGATTTTTTTGATGATGGTCATTCTGACCAGTGTGAGGTTATCTCTCATTGTTTTAATTTGCATTTGTCTAATAATAAGTGATGTTGAACAGTTTTTCACGTGTTTCTATTAGCCATCTGTATGTCAGAAAAATATCTACTTCTGCCTTATTGACTATGCCAAAGCTTTTGGTTGTTGGACCTCAAACAACTCTGGAAAATTCTTAAAGAGGTGGGAATACCAGACCGCCTGACCTACTTCTTGAGAATTCTGTGTGCAGGTCAGCAAGCAACAGTTAGAACTGGACATGGAACAACAGACTGGTTCCAAATAGGGAAAGGAGTATGTCAAGGCTGTATATTGTCATTTTGCTTATTTAACTTATATGCAGAGTACATCATGAGAAACCCTGGGTGGGATGAAGCAAAAGCTGGAATCAGGGTTACCAGGAGAAATATATATTCAGATAAACCTCAGATATTCAGATGACACCACTGTTACAGCAGAAAGCGAAGAGCCTCTTGATGAAAGTGAAAGAGGAGATTGAAAAAGTTTGCTTAAAGCTCAACATTCAGAAAACTAAGATAATAACATCTGGTCCTATCACTTCATGACAAATAAATGGGAAAACAGTGGAAACAGTGACAGTCTTTGTCTTTTTGGGCTCCAAAATCACTGCAGATGGTGACTGCAGCCATGAAATTAAAAGACACTTGCTTCGTGGAAGAATGGTTATGACCAACCTAGGCAGCATATTAAAAAGCAGAGACATTACTTTGCCAACAAAGGTTCATCTAGTCAAAGCTATTGTCTTTTCAATAGTCATGTATGGATGTGAGAGCTGGACTATAAAGAATGCTGAGCGCCATATAATTGATGCTTTTGAACTGTGGTATTGGAGAAGACTCTTGAGAGTCCCTTGGACTGCAAGGAGATCAAACCAGTCAATCCTAACGGAAATCAGTCCTGAATATTCATGGGAAGGACTGCTGCTGAAGCTGAAACTCCAATACTTTGGCCACCTGATGTGAAGAGCTGACTCTTTTGAAAAGACTCTGATGCTGGGAAAGACTGAAGGCAGGAGGAGAAGGGGATAACAGAGGATGAGATGGCTGGATGGCATTACTGACTCAATGGACATGAGTTTGAGTAAACTCTGGGATTTGGTGGTCGACAGGGAGGCCTGGCATGCCTCCATGGGGTCGCATAGAGTCAGACACGACTGAGCAACTGAACTGAGCTGAACTGATGTCTTTGAAGAAATGTCTGTTTAGGTCTTCTGTCCATTTTTTATTGAGTTGCTTGTTTTTCTGATATTGAGCTGCCTTAGTTGCTTGTATATTTTGGAGATTAACCCTTTATGGTTTGTTTTATTTGCAATTATTTTCTCTCATTCTGAGGGTTGTTTTTTCATCTTGTTTATAGTTTCTTTTGCTGTGCAAAACCTTCATTAGGTCCCACTTCTTAATTTTTGTTGTTATTTCCATTACTTTAGGAGGTGGGTCATAAAGGATCTTCCTGTGACTTGTGTCAAAGAGTTTTTTTAATGTTTTCCTCTAAGAGTTTATATTTTCTGGTCCTAAATTTAGGTCTTTAATCCATTTTGAGTTTATATTTGTGTGTGTGTGTATGGTGTTAGGAAGTGTTCTAATTTCATTCTTATTTATGATGTCCTTCAGTTTTCCCAGCACTACTTATTGAAGAGACTCTCCATTATATATTCTTGCCTTCTTTGTCAAAGATAAGGTGCCCATAGGTGCATGGGTTTATCTTTGGGCTTTCTATCTTGTTCCATTGGTCTATATTTCTGTTTGTTTGTTTGTTTGTTTGTTTTACCTGTACCATACTGACTTGATGACTATAGCTTTGTAGTATAGCCTGAAGTCAGGCAGATTGATCCTTCCAGCCCCATTCTTCTTTCTCAAGATTGCTGTGGCTATCTGGGGTCTTTTTTTGTTTCACAAATTGTGAATTTTTTCCACTAGTTCTATGAAAAATGCTATTTTTAAGTCGATAGAGATGACATCGAATCTGTAGATTGCTTTGGGTAGTATAGTCATTTTCATAGTATTGATTCTTCCAAACCAGAAAATGATATGTGTCTCCATCTGTTTATGATGTTTTTGATTGCTTTCATCTGTGTCGTACACAGCTCTTTTGTCTCATTAGGTAGGTTTATTCCTAGGTATTTTATTCTTTTTATTGCAATGGTGAATGGAATTGATTCCCTAACTTCTCTCTATGATTCTTCATTGTTAGTGTATAAGAATGCAAGAAATTTCTGTGTATCCATTTTGTACCCAGCAACTTTATTAAACTCACTGATTACGTCTAGTAATTTTCTCATAGCATCTTTCAGGTTTTCTATGTATAGTACCATGTCATCTGCAAACACTGAGAATTCTACTTATTCTTTTCCAATCTGGATTCATTTCATTTCTTTTTATTCTCTGATTGCCAGGGCTAGGACTTCTAAAATTATATTGAATAATAGTGGCAAGAGTGAGCATCCTTATCTTCTTCCTGATCTTAAAGGAAATACTTTTAGTTTTTTACCATTGAGAATAGTGTTTGCTGTGACTTTATTTTATATAGTCTTAAGTATGTTGAGTTAGTTTTTTTCTATGCCCATTTTCTGCAGAATTTTTAAAATCATAAATGGGTACTGAATTTTGTTGAAAGCTTTTCCTGCATCTTTTGAGATTATCATATGATTTTTATTTTTTAATTTGTTAATATGAGGTGTCACATTGATTGATTTGCCTGTATTGAATCCTTGCATCCCTTGGATAAACCCAACTTGGGCTTTCCTGGTTTCTCAAACAGTAATGAATACACCTGCAGTGCAAGAGACCTGGGTTTGAACCCTGAGTTGAGAAGATCATCTGTAGGAAGAGTCCAACCCACTCTATTATTCTTGCCTCAAGAATCCCCATGGATAAAGGAGCCTGGAAGGCTATAGTTTATGGGTAGGAAAAAACTGGATGTAGCTGAATGACTCAGCACATAGCACATTATCCTTTTAATGTGCTGAATTTCTTTTCTTAGAATTTTGTTGAAGATTTTGCATCTATGTTTATCTGTGATATTGACCTGTAATTTTCTTTTTTTGTGTGACATCTTTGTTTTGCTATCAGGGTGATGGTGGCCTCATAGAATGGGTTTGAAAGTGTCCTTCCTCTGCAATATTTTGGAACAGTTTGAGAAAGATAGGTGTTAGCTCATCTTTAAATGTTTGATAGAACTCACCAGTGAAGCCAACTGGACTTGGGCTTTTGTTTTTTAGGAGATTTGTTTATCAAAGTTTTTATTTCAGTGCTTGTGATTGGCTTCTTCTCTTCCTGGTTCAGTCTTGGAAGGTTGGACTTTTCTAAGAATATGTCCATTTCTTCCAGATTGTCACACTAAAATGTTTTAAAATTATTCAAACAAGATTATTTCATAAAAATAATGTTAAATCCTTAACTATTATGTAAAACTATTCTGTGACACTATTTACATGAAAAAAATGATACTTTTTTATGCTTTGAAGTTTTTACCACTTTTCTTTAGATAATTTATGTTTTTCTCTTTATACTTCTCCTTAAAAGATATCAGTCAGGTATAAAGTTATTCTCTTTGCAGTTTCCCTTTTGTGATGAGAAAATTATCAACCATAGAATTAAATAAATTATTTGAAACATTTTAGGCATTGCATATTTTTGCTCAACAAATACCTAAAGAGATTAAATCAACTGAAACAGCAAGTAATTTTTTCTCACCATCTGTTCTATTTATTTCAACAACTGTGCCCCCTCATCATGCCTTAATTTCAACTTTTGTTATGTGTCTTGTGAATAAATAAGCCATAGAACAGTTCATCCTCCCTATGTACAACTGTGTCAAATGGGTAATCTAGTAAGGTGCATTGACAAGTTAAGGAGAAAGAATAAAGATCTTTAGATAAAAGCTGGGAAAATCCAACTTATTTTAAATAAACCTCATTTAAACCTGTAATTCATTAGACACTGCAACTTAAAATAGATGATTCTAAATCACCTGTCACCTTCTGCCAGAAATATGCTGCAGACAATTCTTGAAATGTGAAGAATGGCCTAATGAAAAGTATTAATAAAATCAATTAGTTGATGCTCTGCCTATCTTTCCTCCACTCAGAGAATTAAATTGTCTACCTCTCACAAAGGGTAATCATATGAAAGCTTCTATAGATGACTTGTTTACTGTTTACCTAACTCCTTTCTCAACTCCCTTCTCCCTGTCTACGCTTCACTCCAGAGACTGGAAAGGTCTAGCTAATTCTTTCCCAATCTCTTGTAGACTAGAAATAGTCATATGATCAGTTCTGGCCATTGAGCTATTCAAGTACTTGTGCCCTAAACCTTCTGAAATGAGTTTTCTTCTTGATGAAAAAAGAGAGGCCTTCCTGTAAAGGTCTCATGTATGTCACTCTGCTTCCCACCTTTGGATGTGGTTGTATGATAATATAATAATTAGAGCTGTAGTTATAAAAAAAGGGAATACATTAAAAAATTGAGTGTGTTAAAGATGGATATAAAGTTTTTGATGATAACATTGAGCTCGTTAAGTAACCCTGGTATCGCTTGAGTCCAGATTGATAATCCAGTCAACCATAAACAGCAAAGTTCTGTATACAACAGTTCGGAAAGTCTTGCTGCTAATGTGTAGTCATCATCAACATCATCTGGGAATATATAAAATTTAGACTGTCCATAACCTCCCCAGGCCTACTGAATCAGAAAAACAGTTTAATAAGATATCCAGGTGATTTGTATGCAGGTTCAAGTTTAAGAAGCTCTGATGCAAGACCCTGAAAGTGGCCATGATAAAGAATTTGGCAGTAACATGAGAAACCTGGGTTTGATCCCTGGTTCAGGAAAATCCCCTGGAGAAGGAACTGGCAACTCACTGCAGTATTCTTGCCTGGAAAATCCTATGGAAAGAGGAGCCTGGTGGGCTGTAGTCCATGATGTCACAAAGAATCAGACACAACTGATCTAACACACACACACACACACACACACACACACACGGTGTCCATCGTGTTATTTGCAGTTGCAAGTTACTTTAAGTGACAAAACTAAGTTGCCAAGGTCCTGTGGTCCTCTCTATTCAGTATATGTATGTGTGCAATTAGTCGCTCAGTTGTCTGACTCTTTGTAACTTCATGCGCTGTAGCCCTCCAGGATCCCATCCATGGGGATTCGCCAAGCAAGAATACTAGAGTAGGTTGCCATACTCTCTCCTCCAGGGAATCATCCCAACCCAGGGACTGAACCCAGATCTCCTGCATTGCAAGCAGATTCTTTACCATCTGAGCCATCAGCAAAGCCCATTTAGTATAGGTACACCACATTTTGGACATCCTTGGTGGCTCAAACTGTAAAGAATCTGCCTGCAATACATAGAACCTGGGTTCCACACCACACTTTAACACTTCTGTTTTCCCATGTTAGAATCAAAGAAATACTAGACTTTTGTGGTTTTCAGTTTTTCACAGTAAAGGATACATATAATTTTAGCTTTTCTTTCTTCTCTAGTTTCTTTTGCTTCCTCCTGCTTACTAAAAGAAAAAGCTTTCACTCCGTCTTTCTTTTAGTTCTGTTCAGTTCAGTCACTCAGTCATGTCTGACTCTTTGTGACCCAATGGACTATAGACAGGCTTTCTTGTCTATCCTAACTCATGAAATTTGCTCACACTCATGTCCACCAAGTCAGTGATGCCATCCAACCATCTCATCCTCTGTCATTCCCTTTTCCTCCCACCTTCAATCTTTCCCAGCATCAAGGTCTTTGCAAATGAATCAGTTTTTCACGCCAGGTGACCACAGTATTGGAGTTTCAGCTTCAGCATCAGTCCTTCCAATGAATATTCAGGACTGATTTTTTTTTAGGATTGACTGGTTGGATCTGCTTGCAGTCCAAGGGACTCTAAAAAGTCTTCTCCAACACCACAGTTCAAACGCATTAATTCTTCGGTGCTCAGTCTTTTTTATGGTCCAACTTTCACATCCATATGTGACCAATGGAAAAACCATAACTTTGACTAGATAGATCTTTGCTGAAAAAATAATGTCTGTTTTTTAATATGCAGTCTGGGTTGGTCATATGGAGAAAGCAATGGCATCCCACTCCAGTACTCTTGGCTGGAAAATCCCATGGATGGAGGAGCCCTGAAGGCTACAGTCCATGGGGTCGCTAAGGGCTGAACATGACTGGGCGACTTCACTTTCACTCTTGACTTTCATGCATTGGAGAAGGAAATGGCAACCCACTCCAGTGTTCTTGCCTGGAGAATCCCAGGGACAGGGGAGCCTAGTGGGCTGCCGTCTATGGGGTCGCACAGAGGCGGACACAACTGAAGTGAGCAGCAACAGGCTGGTCATAACTTTTTTCCAATGAACAAGTGTCTTTTAATTTCATGGCTGCAATCACCATCTTTAGTAGTTTTGGAGCCCAAATAAAGTCTGTCACTGTTTCCATTGTTTCCCCATCTATTTGCCATGAAGTGATGGGACCATAGGTCACGATATTAGTTTTCTGAATGTTGAGTTTTAAGCCAACTTTTTCAATCTCTTCTTTCACTTTCATCAAGAGGCTCTTTGCTTCTTTGCTTTCTGCCATGAGGGTGGTATCATCTGCGTATCTGAGGTTATTGATATTTCTCTTGGGGATCTTGATTCCAGCTTGTGCTTCCTCCAGCCCAGCATTTCACATGATGTACTCTGCATATAAGTTAAATAAGCAAGGTGGCAGTATACAGCCTTGACATACTCCTTTCCCAATTTGGAACCAGTCCATTTTTCCATTTCTGGTCCTAACTGTTGTTTCTTGACCTGCATACAGATTTCTCAGGAGACAAGGAAGGTAGTCTGGTATTCCCATCTCTTGAAAAGCTTTCCACAGTTTGTTGTGATCCACACAATCTAATGCTTTGGTGTATTCAATAAAGCAGAAGTAGATGTTTTCCTAGAACTCTCTTACTTTTTGATGATCCAACAGATATTGGAAACTTGATCTCTGGCTCCTCTGCTTTTTTATATCCCGTTTGAACATCTGGAAGTTC
>SJYC01125206.1:0-23590 GCA_006408675.1 Madoqua kirkii | reverse complement strand
CACTGTTTCCACTGTTTCCCCATCTATTTCCCATGAAGTGATGGGAGCGGATGCCATGATCTTCGTTTTCTGAATGTTGAGCTTTAAGCCAACTTTTTCACTCTCCTCTTTCACTTTCAGCAAGAGGTTTCTTAGTTCCTCTTTGCTTTCTGCCATAAGGGTGGTGTCATCTGCATATCTGAGGTGACTGATATTTCTCCTGGCAACCTTGATTGCAGCTTGTGCTTCTTCCAGCCCAGTGTTTCTCATGATGTACTCTGTATATAAGTAAAATAAGCAGGGTGACAATATACAGCCTTGACGTACTCCTTTTCCTATTTGAAACAATCTGTTGTTCAATGTCCAGTTCTAACTGTTGCTTCCTGACCTGCATACAGATTTCTCAAGAGGCAGGTTAGGTGGTCTGGTATTCCCATCTCTTTCAGAATTTTCCACAGTTTATTGTGATCCACACAGTCAAAGGTTTGGCATAGTCAATAAAGCAGAAACAGATGTTTTTCTGGAACTGAATGTTGGCAATTTGGTCTCTGGTTCCTCTGCCTTTTCTAAAACCAGCTTGAACATCAGGAAGTTCATGGTTCACATATTGCTGAAACCTGTCTTGGAGAATTTTAAGAATTTCTTTACTAGTATGTGAGATGAGTACAATTGAGTGATAGTTTGAACATTCTTTGGCATTGCCTTTCTTTGGGATTGGATGAAAACTGCCCTTCCAGTCCTGTGGCCACTGCTGCATTTTCCACATTTGCTGGCATATTGAGTGCAGCACTTTCACAGCTTCATCTTGCAGGATTTGAAATAGCTCAATAGGAATTCCATCACCTCCACTAGCTTTGTTCGTAGTGATGTTTTCTGAGGCCCACTTGACTTCATATTCCAGGATGTCTGGCTCTCAATGTGTGATCACACCATCATGTTTTTCTGGGTCGTGAAGATCTTTTTTGTACAGTTCTTCTGTGTATTCTTGCCACCTCTTTTTAATATCTTCTGCTTCTGTTAGGTCCATACCATTGCTGTCCTTTATTGAGCCCATCTTTGCATGAAATGTTGTCTTGGTATCTCTAATTTTCTTGAAGAGATCTCTAGGCTTTCCCTTTCTGTTGTTTTCCTCTATTTCTTTGCATTGATCGCTGAAAATTCTTTCTTATCTCTTCTTGCTATTCTTTGAAACTCTGCATTCAGATGCTTATATCTTTCCTTTTCTCCTTTGCTTTTCGCCTCTCTTCTTTTAATAGAAGCTATTAACTTAATGGCAGCTATTTGGCCACCTCATGCGAAGAGCTGACTCATTGGAAAAGACTCTAATGCTGGGAGGGATTGGGAGCAGGAGGAGAAGGGGACGACAGAGGATGAGATGGCTGGATGGCATCACTGACTCGATGGACCGAGTCTGAGTGAACTCCAGGAGTTGGTGATAGACAGGGAGGCCTGGTGTGCTGCAATTCATGGGGTCGCAAAGAGTCAAACAAGACTGAGGGACTGAACTGAACTGAACTGATGATCATTATAATTTTTACTATCATCATAGCAAATACTCAAAGCCAGTGTATCAATCCCCCGTTTCCATTTTCTAATTCAGTTATTTCAAATATTATTTAGCTCTTTAAACAATAGCAGGTACAAATAGATGTTTACTCTCCTAGGGTACAAGGATTCTTCTAGCTCCAAATATTATGGCTCTTATGATGGATGCACAGACTTCCTGGGATACCATTAGCATTTCTGGTCTCCATACACTTAAGGATTTTCAAGCGGATGAAAGAGAACTGGCTGAAGACTGCACCAGGCATTTTTGTGAATGTCTCTGCCTATAATGGGAAATTTCCTCTCTCTTCTATTCTCTTTCCCACTGAAATTTATGACAGGCTTCTCTTATACTAGGAAAATGTTATGATGGGATGGGGAGAAGGAATGGTATACAACATAAAGGTGATTTTTACCAAGTATAAAAGTCCAAGTATTTAATTCAAAGTGTGTGATGACCAGGGCACCAATGCAATCACAAACTTCCATTCTCTAACACACGGAATCACTGGAGAGAGATTACTTTGGCATGATTTTTGAAATTTTCTTAATATAAGTTTAAACTTTCTAAATTATCATCGATGTGCAAAGAAATAGAATAGAGAACTAAAACCACTGACTATTAAATCTAAAAATGACCATTATTAGAAATCATTTCATAGTTGAGATAACAATTTTCAAGGGATTGGGTGATTCCCTTCAGCTGATTTGCAAAATGAAAATGGTGAGGATTGGAATATAGGTCTTCCTTTATACTGCACGAGGTGTCTTTAGCTGGGCTATATTTAAGCACATAACTGTGAAGCAAATAAAACTCATTATCCTCCAGGATTAGTGTGACTTGAGACAGCAAGTAACTCAGGGAAAGTTCAACTCAGATATGGGCACCTCCAAAATCTCTCTTGGCCTCTGTGTGACAGGGCATGCTACTTCCGTTCTGTCTCCCAACAGATTCACATAAGCTATTGTTGATGCAACACTGTGTGTGTTTTAAAGTTGTGTGTCTCTTTGATATTAACATATTTCTAAGAGGAAACATTTTAATTCTAGTTTATATTTTTAAAAACTGTCATTCTTGGCCAGCACAACATTTAATCAGATGTAAAGACTTAGAGAAACAATTTAGGAAAAGGATACTGTAGGGGGAAAAAAAAAAAAAAAGCAAAAGGCATTTTATTTCCACAGTGAGTCATGCTTTGTAGAGTAACAGTGTGGATAGTCAAACGGTCATTTTTTTTTTAACTGTACAAATGTACCTGGAAGATAAGTTATTCAGTCATAATGCTATAGTCATAAAAAAGCCAAGCAATGTTGGCTTACAAATAAAATATGACAAGAAGATACATTTCCCCAAAGTAAAATTGCCTATGGTATGCTGGCAATTCCCAATAGTCAAAATTTCACAGGAGTAAGGTTGTTTGAGCTAGCTTTTGGTGAATGCATACAGTTGCTTCACACTTACAGTAAATATTGAGATTTTTTACTTGCACTACCCAAGTTCCCTTCAGTTTCTGCTCTCCTGAGGTAACTCCGAAGCCTGACAGTTTCTGTAACTTGACTCCTCAACACTTTCCAGGAAAGAAGGCTATCAATGGGACTCTGGTTTTATTGTTAACTCCTTCATAATAGGATAAAGTCTTTTCATCATTTTCAGCGTTTTTAGTCATAGAAATAAAAAGAAAATATCTGGCCACATTTTCTTTTTTACATAAGGTTAGACTATCACCCCTCAGTATAATAAAATCTGTACTCAGATTTCTCAGAGTGAGCATCAGATATACATGTATGTGTGTGCCTGTGTACGTGGCATGTATTTCCCGTGACACCCTCACCTTGATGATAACGATAGTGTATGGCTCCACATGAGTGTTTTTCTCACTGCAGATCTTTATTTTTTGGTTTCTGAACTCTTGACAAATTTGGTGACACTGTGGCTGATCCACTTTATCCCTGCTTTGTTTGGGGATGGTCTTGCTCTCTGAGGCTTCACTTCCCCCATTTTCATTGACTTCAGGCAAAGGTTCATTAAGCCTGATCTCTCTCAGTCTTTTTTCTTCCTCCCCTTTCTTCTCTCTTCTCCACACTGGACTCTGGGGCTCTTTATTCCTCAGGTCCCCTATAGGTTAAGCCTAAGCTCTTATCCTCTCTTCTCTTTAACTCACAGTCAGACTGGCATCTGTATTCCATAACCCTCCATATGAATAAATAAAAGCAGGTACCAGCCCCCCAAATCTCCAGGTCTGGCCAAACAGCCTGAGTCACAGCTCCTGTCAAAGTTTTGTATCACCTTGAAGCAAAAACTCCCCAATGCCACTGAGACTCTTCACTTCAGTTCCCTGATGTTTAGATTTGCCAGACTCCTGTGGAACCTCAAATAATTAACATCAAAAGCAAGACAAATTATGGACATAAATGAAGCATACTAAGGCAGAAGGAATGGATGCATTAGTTTCTGGGATTAAATAATGGTTTCTTTGGAGATTCTTATGCTCTTCAGAGGGTCTGATCTGTAAGACGGCAACTAGGGTCCCAGCCAGTTTGAAAAGTTGGAGAGGTAGTTTGAACTTGCCAAGATTTTCCATTCTTCGTTCTGTGTATCTATGCTTCTTGTTCTCATAGAAATGTTGCATTTGTAAAATATTATGTCGCACAGAGTCGGACACGATTGAAGTGACTTAGGAGCAGCAGCATGCTACTGTTAGGTAGGTAGAACAGGAAAAAGGAGTCCAGAATGGCGGTGGCTAAAAGACAAGGAAGGGAAAAACCCATGAAAATAAGACAAAGGAAGGTTCGAGGACCAGAGTGAGGACCTCAGGAAGAACAAACAGCTCTCCTGGCTAGCCCAGTTTACATAGGGCAGGCCCAGGGGAGGAGGGAAGACATATAAAAAGAGGAGCCAAAGGGCCAGGTACTCTCTTCTCTTTAAGTCTGTATGCCCTCACGTCTCGAGGATGTATTTCCCTTTATTTTCTAAATAAAACTGAGCTGTAACACGGAGCTGTACTGCTGATCTGTCAGAGAGCCATGACGCGCTGAGGGCTTTAACGTCAGTCGTTTCAAATTTTTGTTGTGACAAGACAGAACTGAGGAAACTATACACTCTTCTGACACTACTTTGAAATTATTCCAAAATAATTGTTGTCTGAAGAAGAAACTGGTGGGTGTGGAAAGGGCTAGTATTCCAGATCTTGAAAGTTTTCCTTTTGTTTCTCTTTTTAAACTTGAGATTTAAACAAAGCTGACTCATTCATATTACCAGTTCACAAAACATTATCATCCTGTGTGTAAACAAATCCCCTATCTTGGTAAATTGGTTGGTTGTTGATTTTTTTAAAATTTCATTTTTTTTCATCCCTTAACCACTCTCATCACTCCCTGAATGGGCAATGATATGGATGTGTAACTTTTTATTATATTGTGTTCTTGCAAACTGTGCATTCTGTTATGTGCATGTATTTTAATAGAACTAATATTGCTACATAAATCTGTTTTCTACTTGAATCTTCTATGTTTCTAGGATCAATCCTTTTTTTTTTTTTTTTAGGTATAGCACCTGCTCATTATTTTTAACTGTTCCAAAATGCTCTTGATGTGTACCTACCACATTTGCCTCTTTATTAGAGGTCTGAATTTCACTTCTGAGTAAAGAAAAATAAAATACCCTAAAGTTTCTTTCTTCTTTTTCTGTTTGCTCTTGGAGATGTTTTTCTGTGTCTGTGCTGGATAAAGGAAATATAATGACCTAATTTAAGGATAAAAACAAAAGGAGAAAGGGTATGATCAGAATTATAAGTCTTTTGCAATAAATAAGATTAAAACTAAAGTCTTTTAGATTCAATACTCTATAGCAATATGGCCCACAGGCTCTCATCTCTCTGGACTTGCTGAGTGCTATGTGTGTGTTTGCTCAATGCTCAGTCATATGTGACTCTTTGTGACTGCATGGTCTGTAGCCTGCCAAGCTTCTCTGCCTACGGGATTCTCCGGGCAAGAATACTGGAGAAGGGTGCCATTTCCTCCTCCAAGCCACCTTCCTGACTCAGGGATTGAATCCTTGTCTCTTGTGATTTCTGCATTGGCAGTCAGATTCTTTGCCTGGGAAGCCCAGTGCTAAGTGCTAATCTTGGCTAATCTACTCACTGTCTCTAAATTTAGGAAAGTCACTTCACCTTGTGAGCACTGGTTACTTCATCTGTAATAGGAATACACACAAATGCCTTTCTTTTACTAATCCAGAGAGGTTATACTGAGCTATTACAAATCAACCCCAAATTTTGAGAGATTAAAACGATTGAAGAGATCTTTTGCTCAAGTTAATGCTTCTCAGGTTCGGCTGGGAGCTCTGCCCCATGTTGCTTTTGTCTGCACTGCATGGCTTAGGTTGATAAACTGACCGCTGACCACCATATAGATTCCTGACTGCTGAGACAGAGGGAAAAGAGTGGGATTCAACACTAAGTCCACAAATAACAACTATAATTCTGCATAAAAGTTCTTGGCCATAACTGATCTTATGACCCTACTTGACCCCAGGGGATAATAAAAGAAAACCTTACTCTTTGTCCAGAGGTTGGGGAATCTGAAATATTCAGTGAAGAATCCTAATGATTACCATATGCCTCATGTGGTCCTTGTAAGTATTAATGAAGTTATTTCTTATCAAGTGGTTGTACAATACCTTGGGTACAGTAGACACTGAGTGAATATTAGATATTATTTTATAATCCTAGGAAGATATCTAAGGCCCTCTCCAAACTTAAACACTGCATTTTATTACTTACAAATCTTTCTTTTTTCTCTGTATATCATTAGAAAAATATGCCAACACTTCCTTCATGTTTCAGGTGAGTGGTTATTTTCAGTACCTTGATCCTTATTCCATTTATTTTGGCTTTCCTAGCCACTGGCTCTTTGCCAATTCTGTCATTATAACGGCATCATACCTTTCGGATCTACCTGCCCTACCAGCCTTGATGACAATTGGTAACAATCACAGCTGCCTTTGCCATGGCCTTATTTGTGTATTTTGTCATACAAGTAAAGGTATTATAAAAATGAGCACTTTTTTAAAAGTGAAAGGGGGGCATAAAGTCAAAACTAGGATTATATCAGGGAAACTAATGGATAGTCAGTCTATTTATCTCAGCAATAAACTAGTGAGCTGCTTTCATAGCTTCTTATGGTCCCCTTACTTCCTATGGTGCCAGCTCACTAGGCTTATCCTAATTTTGAGGTTTCTTTCATTTTTCAAGATATCTCAAGCATCACTTTTCCTGGCATCTTTTCTTAGTTGCCTCATTCCTCCAAAGTACATTCTTCCTTTGTGTTCCCAAAGAAACAGGAGTCTACTTCATGTGGTATGAAAATTATTTATTTACATGTCTATCTCACAAAGCTGTGGGGTCCTTGAATACAGGGATCTCATTTCATTTGTCTTTGTATTTCCAAGAACCTGCAGAGTCCTGACACACAGTCAGCAATCAATGTTTGCTGCACGGATGAATGCAGTCTTAGAAATGTAATACCTTAATTAAGAAACCAAATCTTTAATGGGGTGGGAAGTGGGTATTTCAGGCATTGTGGAAGGACAGCTGGATAGGTTTTGAGGAAGAAAGGTACTTCACTTCTTCCCTAAGAATTTGCATCAGTCAGCTTTGTTGTTTATATTTGGATGCTGGCTGTAATTGATTTGTTGCATTTGGTGTCACTTTATTAGAATCACAGTGCTCTAATACAATCTCTATAGGATAGTTTTAGATGTTCTAAAACTGCAGATATTTCATTAATAAAACAGTAGCAATAATAATCACATATGTCTTCAGAGGATTTAAGCCCTTTAAATACCTAGACTTTTTTAATTAAAAAAAGTCCCCAGTCCCATCTCTCTCTTTAGCAAGCTTACTGAAACTCCCTCCCAAACTGACTGGTGACAAAAGTTTTAAAAATTTGCACAATGGTTCCATAGCCTCTGTAACTCTTATTGGGATACACTTTCTCTATATTCTCTTTTTTTCAACCCAGGACATTCATTATTGTAATAATGACTTCCCTTACTCTGATCTCTCACAAATGTGTGCATGTACAGTCATATGGCCAGAGACTGCAAAATAATAATTAGATCATATGATTCCCTCTATCAAAAATTGATGATAAGGTAAATGCCTATGATTTGAAAATTAAAGACCAGTATGTCCTTTTAAAATCCTTTCAAAGTCTCTCATCTATGAGACCTAGGTTGCCTTCCCAGACTCAGGACTACTACTGCTCAGCACACTTCCTGCCCTTCAGTCATACAGTTGCCTGCTTGAATGTAATGTGAACTTGTGCAACAGTATCTTTTTAAATATTTTTTTCTTCCTTACCTTGTTTTTCTTAAAAAAAAAAATCCAAAACTCTAATTTTTCATTATCTAACTTATAAAGGCTCTTATGATGGATGCACAGACTTAAATGATGCACCTTCCTTCCATTTCCATATATTTAAAAGTTTACCTTCGTTTAGCTTTTGTGTCTCCAGTAGATTTTCAACTTAATAGAGTGTTTCATGTCCTGTTCATATTTATTCATTTTAGCAAACACTTCAGTTCAGTTCAGTTCAGTCGCTTAGTCGTGTCCGACTCTTTGCAACCCCATGAATCACAGCATGCCAGGCCTCCTTGTCCATCACCAACTCCCAGAGTTCACTCAGATTCACGTCCATCGAGTCAGTGATGCCATCCAGCCATCTCATCCTTTGTCGTCCCCTTCTCCTCCTGCCCCCAATCCCTCCCAGCATCAGAGTTTTTCCAATGAGTCAGTTCTTCACATGAGGTGGCCAGAGTACTGGAGTTTCAGCTTTAGCATCATTCCTTCCAAAGAAATCCCAGGGCTGATTTCCCTCAAAATGGACTGGTTGGATCTCCTTGCAGTCCAAGGGACTCTCAAGAGTCTTCTCCAACAATCTTGCAAATTATGACCAATTTTAAATTTTTAATTGAGTTAATCATTGTAAAATAACTTACTGCATTACAGCTCTAGTTCTGAAATAAGACAATTTTTTAAGTTATCAATTTTGGGGGATGGAATGGACTTTCACAGGAGTTTTATTTTTCTCAAATGATTTTACACAGGTTCATATGTATATAGACTGAGGTCAATCTTTTTTATTTTGTGATTTCAGTTTCTATATATCAAGAGTTATAAAGCGATAATGGAATGTACTTTATAAAGATATGAAAATATTTTGCAAAATATACTCAATGATCATGAACACAAAATTGTTAGTATTTGAAGCTAAAAATCTCTAATAATCTTACTATAAGCTGATGCATAATGCCGATAAGAGTGACATCTGGTGGCTCACAGGGAATGTTACAGTTCAGTTCAGTTCAGTCACTCAGTCATGTCCAACTCTTTGCGACCCCATGGACTGCAGCACACCAGGATTCCTTGTCCATCACCAACTCCATGAGCTTGCTCAAACTCATGTCCATCGAGTTGGTGATGCCATCCAACCCTCTCATCCTCTGTTGTCCCCTTATCTTCCTACCTTCAGTTTTCCCCAACATTAGGGTCTTTTCTAATGAGGCAGTTCTTTGCATCAGGTGGCCCAAGTATGTTAGAGTAATCTACAAGTTTTAACCTCTAAATATATTTGTATTTTAGTAACACTGTTACCTCTGTACTAGTAAATCAGTCCTAATTATTTTCAATATTTGCTCAAGTATTCAAATAATGCCTTATGGAGAAAACTAATATGTTATATGTTTTATTGTCTAACATATACAAGTTTTAAGTTCATATTTTCAGTTAATAAAAGTTGGCTAAGTTGCAAACCTGGGTTCTTCTTATGCCTGAAAGGGGTGGAAGGCAGAAGAAGACGTTAAAGCACCTGTCACACACACCACTGTAACTGAACTCAGTCCTCTCTAAACAACCCTGGTCCTCCCTAGGACATACATGTCATCATTTATCCTATGCACACGGTGTATGCTGTGGTGTAACAAATAACAAAAGACTGGAAGCTCAGAGTTCTAGACCAACCTTACCACTATGAAACTGTGTGACCCTGAATCAGTTCTTCAATTCCTTGGGCCTTAATATCCTCACTTGATAAACTGAGACTAGATCTCCTCCATCTTGAAAATTCTTAATGACAGGGACTTAATAGACAGTGGTGGTTAATTACAATGATATGCCTTTCCTCTGATATTTGTCTTTAAGTGCATAGAGGATAGGTATTTTTAAATGATAATAAAGGTTTTTTTAAATTTATGTTTAGTATTCATATAACATCCATTATCAGAGTACCCAATGGGATAACTCAAGATTCCCAGGACCACTGGCAAGGAGCCAAAGCTATTACAGTCACATTTGTGAATAAATTAGAAACAGCTTAGGCTCAGTTTCTCACACCCAAGAACTGACTAAACGTACCTGCTGTTCTACCCTATTCAGTAATTTCCAAAGTGTCAGGGAATAGACTCATTCGAACATCTGGACACTTGTTAAATTATGTCTTTCTCATACATCCCACTAAATCTACTGAAGAGAAATGACTGGAATCCACATTTTTAACAAGCTCTCCTGGTAGTAATGATATTTATCTTGGTTTTGAAACTTCTTACTATCATGACTCAGAAATCGTATAGATTCACACAGAAAGGGATATTGGTACAATCCAGTTGTTGAAAAATAAAGTCTTTCACATCAGGACTGGTAAACTCAAGTGTCTATAGGGCACACACAAGTAAAATAAAATTTAAAAATGGGCCAAATAGGAATTAAGAGGAACTCTAGCAAACACACCCCATCGTAAAATGTGTTTATTTTTGTTTTAGTTGCTAAGTCATGTCCAACTCTTGAGACCCCATGGACTATAGCCCCGTAGACTTCTCTGTCCATGGCATTTTCCAGGAAGAATATTGGAGTGGGTTGCCATTTCCTTCTCTAGAGGATCTTTGAGACCCAAGATCAAACCTGTGGCTCCTGCATTGGCAGGTAGATTCTTGACCACTGAGTCACTGGGGAAGCGCCTCACCCCCTCCGCCCATGTTAAATAGATGACTTTTAATTACCTGTAGTTTTTGTCAGGAGGGAAGCTTCCCAGGCTGCCCAGTGCTTTGTAAAAAGAAGATGAAAATAGGGTTCGTATGTGAAATTTCCAATTTGTAGGGTTTGAAGCTGATTCACTGTGAGCTTAATGAAACAGCTGTGGCTTCAGGTTTACGTTGTCTATTTTATATTCGGTTCTCATGTGTGCCCTCTGGATCACACTTCTGTTTGTCAGCTCCAGTGTGGCTTTCCATCTGATTCATTTAAAAGGCCAGATGAACCTACAGAAAACCCTATATAAAGGTCATCTTATATTTTCTGTTGTCATATCTTTATAAAATTTGTCAAATTCTTATAAAATTTGTCAAAATTTTTTCTCTCTCATAAAGCATTTGAGAATTTTATTCTCCAAATATCTGCAAATGTACTCTTTTCAGGTACTTCTCTCAAACAGCTTCCCACTCCGTATATTTAACACATTACTGAAGACATTATTCATTTTCTCAACATATTTCTATTAAGGCTTTAGCTTAAATAAGTGAAGATAACACTTTCAATAATAATTTTGTTAATCACTAAGTGTATTATATACAATTAGCCTTCATATATAAATTGAAATATTTAAACCTTATTATTTATTCATTATGGAGTGCCTATTGCTTGCTTAACGTTACTGTTATTAAAAGCAAGTACTGTGTGCATCTCTCTTAATTTTAAAGCAGTACTCAGAATGTTTAAAGTAGGTGAATAAAAAAAGGAACTTTCCCAATGATAAAATTAAAACAAAACCTTATGATGAGGTGTTCTCATGAATCTGGATCCTAAGACCCCTTGAGAGAAAGCCCCTGGGACAAGTGGCAGAGCAAAGAACTTAAAGAGAAACCCAGCAGAAACTTTTCATAAAATAAATGCTACATTTGATATGAGTAAGGAATTTCAGTAACTGGCGAAAGGTAGTCAAGTTTTTTGTTTTTTGCTTAGGTGTTTTGGGTCATGATGAGTGGTGAGGTGATGCTTCTAGGTGACAGGGAAGCACTGGAAGTCTCATGAAGAGAAAGGAAGGAAAATTAAAGCATATAACTCTTAAAGAAAATCCATAACCGATGTATGAGAACTCTAAGACACACCAAAGTACTATTAATTATCTTCACATATTTGAATTGGTCATCCAAAGGAACTTAGGGATTTATTGTAACCTGGAACACATCCAAAAGCCACTATTTCTGAATATATGACATATCACCAAGACTCATATCATTGTAAAATGATATGACTAAATTAATTTGAATGAAGATAAAAGAGATCTAAATTTTATGTCCTATAATAAGCATCACTTATATGACAAATTAGTGGAATTTATAGAGGGTGATGATTTATTGAATGTTAGTTATCATCATGGCCTCAGATGAGATGATGGAGAAAGAATAAAAATAAACACAAGTGATTATCTCCCCTCTGCAATAGCTTCAGTTCTATTTAAAGAATACAAATAAAGTACAGGCATTAAAGATGCTTCAGAACAAGATAAAACTCTGAATGCATAGTGTATTTTAATGTGAACTTGGTCCAATGAGTTTTAAGGCAGTAATGATTCAGAGTACAGTGGTGATAGCTATGGAAATTAAATAAGCTATTTTTAATTTGTCAGCATAGCTAACTCACTTTGCGTTTTTAAATTTAATTCATTCAACCATTTATTCATTCAACAGGCATTTGTTAAATTCTTCTCTGTATTTTTATTAAAAGGTAATATATTCACATGGCTCAAAAATAAGTTACTCTCACTACTGTCCCATCTCTATCTACTCCCTTAAATGATTGATTTTATTAGTTTGTTTCTTATTCTTCTCATTTATGCAAATGAAAGAAAATATTAATGGGATTTGAGAGTTTAACACTTTTAGTATATAAAAAGTCACATATTATATATACCAGTCTTTACCTTGCTTCCATATTATGAGAATTCCCTTTAAAACTGAATAATATTCCAGTCTATGCCATTGTTTAACCCATCTCATATAGATGGATGCAGGTTATTTCCAAGGTATCACTAATATGAACAGTACTAGCATTGCTGCCATAATAATCATGTAGATGATATTGTGTTCATATTGCTTGTCTTTTCTCACCAAACTTTCTTATGTTTTATATGTAACTATATATGTACCTGTTATATGTTATGTAATATATAATTTTAATTTTATGTACATTATTAGTGTTGGTAACACTCCCTAATATGAGGCACAGAATAGATTATCATACGTTTCCTCTGAAGCAATTTTAAGATACCTTAAGGCAAATTAAAGAGAGATGACCTTCTTTGGCTATCCATACCTCACACTATAATATTTTTCCTAGTAATAATCATTTTTTCTATTTTAATTTCTTATTAGTGTTAAGTTGTAGATTATTACCCAGTCAAAACATTAAGTGAATCATGTCATGTCCCATGGAGTTTTATCACGTTTAAATTTTCAAAACTTGACTACATATAGGAAAATGAAAGGTGTTTAAAAAAACTAGAGCTCAGGTTCTTTCCCAAGCTCCGACAGCTTGAAAGGAACTCCAACAGAGAAACAGAAGTAAAACGAAAACTCCTGGAGCCTTGGCCCACTCGAACAAGACTCTAATTGGCAGCCTTCATAGGGAATTTGTCAGTCATTCAAGTTCTGTATACTGCGTTCCTGATTAAATTTGAAAATAGGGACATCAGTCTAATACTATAAGTTGTCTCAAAATTAAAGTAACAAGTTTCATATTTTACAAAAGTTTGACTCTAATATGCACATTTCTTTTAAAACATATTCATATTTATTACCTTTTAACATAATTGTTGCTTAAATATCTTCAAACCCTAGCCCTTGTACAAATTAGATCATGTTCGTGATATTTAAATTCACGGCTCATTTAGTAAATTTATGTTTTAAAAAATTCCTCTGTCTAAATGTAACATATTTCAAAGCCCTTCTCTGCAATGTGGGTACATAATAGAACACACTTGACATATACTTTTGAGAACTTATAATATCCTTTGCTAATTGAAAACAAAAATACTGCTGCTGCTTCAGAAGCTCTCAAAGAATTTCAAAATTATCTGGTTTTAAAATCCTGTGCACTGGTGTGGGATCAATATTATTTTGAAGAATATGTGACTTATGAAAGCTCAGAGTTGGTGGTTGAGCTCAAAATAGAACCAATGAATCTTGACTCTCAATTTGTGTCTCTAGCTAACCACATTAACTGGACAATTTTCTTTCATCTGTGTATTATTAATAACATAATATCCTGTGACACGACAGAATAATAGCCTCTTTGTAGAATTACCTTAGAGTTATGTGGCACATGTTTTTAAAGAACATGTTATGTGCAGATATATATAACTTATGGACTGCCGCATAATTAAATAATGCTGGCTATTTAGACAAGGGATTTAGCTTCCAATAGTCTTAGTCTTATAGATATGGGCCATTTAGAAAAACGGCACGTCTTAAATTTACAAAGAAGCTTTTTTAAGGAGACTTTAGTTTTCTCTTACCCAGCTACCTCATGAAAAGGGAGGTAGTTAGCACTTTTACATCCCATCTTTATTTTAGATCTGGGGTTAGGTCTGAACTGAATTAACTATTGCTTCTGGACCCAAAGGAAATTCATATTGAACAGTACTTTGTATCCCAGCTACTCAGCTTCAAATCAAAACCAATGGATTTTCCAACTTCCATGGTTTTTGGTTAATGTTATTACTACTAACCATTCAAATATCACAGTAACTTCACTATATTTCCCTACATTTTAATTCCTTCCCTCCCTTAGTGGCAATGATAGTGTGCTGTCAGGGTTTGCATTTTATTGCTCTATTTCTAACTCCTTATATACCTTAAATGAAGGTTTTCCTTAATGGTCTCCTCTTGAACTTCCTTTCTTTCTGTCATAAACGTCCATGGCTTCAGTTATTGATTATATGAGGCTCATTCCCATATATATAAAAATAGCTTAACCTTATTCCTGAGGTTTACCTTCTAGTAATTTCTTCCTGGATTTTCATTAGCAGCTCAAATTCAACTATTTTAAGCCTTCCTTAATTTCTTTACTGTTGAAGGTATCAACCTCATACACCATATTATTGTAAATACTCCAAAGTCTGTTTCTTTTTCATATTGTCTTATCAGTTCAGTTTAGTTCAGTCATTCAGTCATATCTGACTGTTTCCAACCCCATGGACTGCAGCATGCCAGGCATCCCTGTCCATCACCAGCTCCCGAGGCTTGCTCAAATTCATGTCCATTGAGTTGGTGATGAGATCCAATCATCTCATTCTCTCTTGTCCCCTTCTCCCCCTGCCTTCAATCCCTCCCAGCATCAGAGTCTTTAACGATGAGTCAACTCTTCACATGAGGTGCTCAGAGTATTGGAGTTTCAGCTTCAACATCAGTCCTTCCAATGAATATTCAGGACTGATTTCCTTTAGGATGGACTGGTTGAATCTCCTTGCAGTCCAAGGAACTCTCAAGAGTCTTCCCCAACACCATAGTTCAAAAGCATCAATTCTTTGGTGCTCAGTTTTCTTTATGGTCCAACTCTCACATCCATACAAGACTACTAGAAAAACCATAACTTTAACTAGATGGAGCTTTGTCAGCAAAGTGTCTTATAATTATACCTTTACAGGTCTTTTATCCCAGCTAAACTGCAAGCTTCTCTTGAACAGGGCCTTATTCATCTTTGTGGTTCTTGTACTTAGCACCTGGTAAGAATGCATGAATACACTACCATTGTGTAAAGGTCTGGAAGACTTTCAGGATATTTGAGATGAAAAGAGATCTGTTTCATGCGAGAAAAACAATGTATACTTTGTTTCATAAAATATTTCCAAAGAATAAATTATAAAAATCTACTGTATCAATATACTGCAATACCATTGCAATATATATCATTATTATTTAGTTTTGGGATATAAATAATAAAATTGCATTTTTTGATGGAGCAGCTTCAAAAATAGTCTTAAAAACTCTATGTTCTATTAATGTTTATGTGACTAAAGTGTTAGGTGTTTATAATTATGAAGGAAATACAGTTAAGACCAAAACATTTACAATCAAAGAGGATTTGATTATCCATTAATACTAAATGGAGGTTCATGACCTGAGCCTAATGGGCCCTCTACAAGTTGTAGTGGACAATTAAACGACTCAGAAGTGAAACTGACATTGAGGAGCAGATTTTGCCTGCTAGCCACTCTCAGGGTTTGAATTTCACTGGATCACGTTCCAAAAGGTCAGCACTGGCCAGATGACCAGTCCAGAACTGCAGATGGTAACGTGGTCACCTGACCACTCTGGGGCTCCCCAACCTGCTGCACAGGCTCAAGTTCACTGAAAGGTCATGGCAAGCTCTGTGCCACTACTGTGGAATACCATAATTCCCAGGTACTCTCTCTTCTACATTATGTAGAATAAAATACTTTTGGTCTTCCAGCCAGAAGATAAAATCATGACACTGTTGTGATTCACATTTGAAAGTTAGCAACTTAGCTATAGAAAGCAGCTCAACACGAGAAGCTTTTTCAGAAGAATGTATATATTCTTTAAATGAAACAGCATTTATATACTCACAGATCTTGGGAGACATTCAAGACACCAGCGTTCCAGTCTGACCATGCCAATTACTAGCTACATGTCCTTGTGTCTGTCATGTCATCTCCTTGAACCTCTGTTTTATTTCTTGTTATAAGCTGGAGAAAACAGTGCGATACCTATCTTACCCTGCCAACTTCAGAGAGTTGAGAAACACAGCATGTAAGTCACTGGCAAACTATCTGGTGATACACAAACATACTATCCGTTTTCTTTCTGCTTGAATGAGAGTCTTTTTGTGAATCTCCAAAGAAAAATGTGGAAAAAATTTTTGTTCTTATTTTTGAACCACATGAATTAGCCTTAGTGATTAGATTAAAAAAAAACAAAAACAAAAACAAAAACATTTATTGCCCCTAAATTGTTTTTTATTTAAAGAGGCCCCAAAGTAGGAGACGATCAAAAACATCTCTTGCCAATGATTTTCTTGTTCAAATTTTGCCCAGTCTAGCAGGATAATGAGACTAGCTTTAATTTGAAATATTTTTATATTCTTGCTAGGGCTTCCCAGGTGGTACTACTGGTAAAGAACCTGCCTCCCAGTGCCGGAGACACAAGACATGTGGGTTCAGTTCCTGGGTCAGGAAGATCCTCTGGAGGAGGGCATGGCAACCCACTCCAGTATCCATCCCTGGAGAATCCCATGGATAGAGGAGCCTGGTGGTCCACAGTCCATAGGGTCGCAAAGAGTCAGACACGACTGAAGCAACTTAGCATACACACACACATATTTTTTCAAAGTCAGAATTAAGGAATTTATGTTTGAACATGACTTGATGCTATTGTATTACTTATGCTCAAGTAGCATTTCCAAAAATCTTACAGGATACAATCTTTCTCCAGTGTTTTTCTTCTTTGACAGCACAGGTTGATTGGACTGTAACTTTCACTGTTTCGATGGGGTGCCTCATTTGCCCAGAGAGCCAGCCTCTTGGACATTACATATCCAGGTAAATGGGGCAAGATTAGGTCCATAATATAAAGTACTCATCTATGCACAATAGAGAGACCAAAAAAGAAAACAAAACAAAACTGGCTCACAAGTGATGCTGAAATCTCAAATGATGAGTTTGTAGAGCACAAACTCTACAGAGTTTGTGCACAAATGTCATTAGGAGACAAATGGTGACTCTTGGAGGGAAGATTTTAACCTTGCTTCAAATTGTAACATCCTAAAGAAGGGGTTGGATTTCCCTGGTGGCTCAATGGTAAAGAACCTGCCTGCCAATGCAGGAGACCTGGGTTCAATCCCTGGGTCAGGAAGATCCTGTGGAAAAGGAAATGGTAACCCACTCCAGTGTTCTTGCCTAGGAAATCCTGTGGACCAAGGAGTCTGGTGGGCTACAGTCCATACATGCGTGCTCAGTCACTAAGTCATATCTGACTCCTTGCGACCTTGTGAACTGTAGCCTACCAGGCTCCTCTGTCCATGGGATTTTCCAGGCAAGAATACTGGAGTGGGTTGCCATTTCCTTCTCTAGAGGATCTTCTCACCTAGAGATCGAACTTACATCTCCTGAATCTCCTGCATTGGCAGTCATATTCTTTACCACTGAGCCACTTGGGAAGCCTGGGCTACAGTCCACAGGGGTCACAGAAGATTTAGACGTGACTTAGTGACTAAGGCTTCCCTGGTGGCTCAGATGGTAAAGAATCTGCCTGCAATGTGGGAGACCCAGGTTCAATCCCTTGGGTCAGGAGGATACACTGGAGATGAGAATGGCTACCCACTCCAGTTTCTTACCTGGAGAATCTCATGGAAAGAGGAGCCTGGTGGGCTACAGTTCATGGGGTCACAAAAGAGTTGGACATGACTGAGTGACTAACACTTTCATTTAGTGATTAAACAACAACCAGCAAAGAAGGGATTAAAATATTTGAATTTAGAACAAATGTGAAAAACAAAATCTTTGTTTTGTTGGTTTGAGGATATTTTCACCAGATGAAAACTGTCTACACATCTGTGGCTAAAACTTTCCTCTCTTGAGCATCTCCTGAAGATTTAGCTCCAGGAACCTGGATTCCTGTTTGTTCACCCAGTCACCATCCCCAATATGGTACTCACAACTGGGACTCATCACTCACCTACTGTCTTTACATCTGGCCCCAATACATCAGCCACCACCAGTTTTTGCCACCCTAATTTACTTGCCCTGAGGGAACTATTGGAGCAGTTAGTGGGGACAAACTGCACTCTCTTTTTCTTTAGTTTGCACCTTAGGATGCTTTGGCCTTCCCCAGTGGCTTAGATGGTAAAGAATCTGCCTGCAGTATGGGAGATGCAGGTTCATTCCCACTTGGGAAGATTCTCTGGAGAAGAGAATGGCAACTCACTCCAGTATTCTTGCCTGGAGAATCCCACGGAGAGAGGAGCCTGGCTATCTACAGTCCAAGAGATCTCAAAGAGTGGGACACAACGGAGTGAATACCACTGTGACATTCACTTAGTACACACTGGTTAGAAAAGGCAGGCGCCACATGTCTAAGAGTGCTTCTCTGGGGGCTGCTCTAGAAGCATTTGAACTATATGCAAATCTACCCCATCTCCATTTCTAAAGCTGACCCCTCCCCCACCCTTTCTTTCCAGCCTAGGTGCCAGTAAGGCTCCACACAACCCAAATCTGGCTTGCAGGGTCAAGCTGTCCTTTCACAGTGGGAAAAAGCTGATGAAAATCCTTCACACAGAGGTGTTAAAAGCTTAATGATGAACACTCCCTTGAGTATCTTCATTTTGAAAGAGATTGCCTGGAGAGGTTATTATTTACACAGAGAAATGGATTTCTAATCCTGGAATTTCTTTAGGAGGAGGGAAAGAGATTTACTTGAGTGGGGATAGAGATCATTTTTTTTTGGTGGGGGGAGGGGGGGTAACTCCATAAATTAAATAGAAACAGCTACCTGGTTTGTCCTCTGATGAGATGGCCCAGATTATACCAGTGCCTTTGACCCAAATATAGTGATAAGTGTTGATAGGAACAACAACAACAACAAAAACAGAGGAGAAGACAAGCAGGAGAGGAAGAAAGATAGGGGAGAGGGGAGAAGAAAAGCTAGAGATGCACAATCACTTTACAATAATAGAAAGAGGACAGAGATTTCCATAACACCCACTTCTGTGAGGAAATGTGTTTCTAGGAAAATATTAAAATATTTAGGTTAATTTGGCATAGTACAGGAATAATGGGCAAATGAACTATATTAAAATGAATATGTATTAGCAGCATAAAGTACAAATAAAGTACTATTTAAAAACACAGAATAAATCTAATCAAGTGTAGCATCATTCTCTTGCATGTGCTTCCATAAGATTTTTTAAAGTTTCAATTGCTAGAGATTATGACTCCAGGAGAAACAAAGAAAAAGAAAAAAGAGAAAACAAACATACTAGGGCAAAATGAAATCATTGTTATTGGATATCAAAGATGAGATTTAAAAATAGCCACTTCATATCCAGATAAAAACAATATGAGTTAGCCAGCAGTAATATTGATAAAAATATTTAAAATAATGATAATGTTAAGGATGATCACATGGCATTGTTCTACATCTTTACAAAACTAGATTGTCAACAACAATTCTATGGACTAGATACTTTCAATATTAACATTTTAATTAGGAGGAAAAGGAAGCACAAAATGTTGATGCGATTAAAATTAATAAGTAGCAGAACTCAGAAGTAAGCCAAGTACAGAGTTCTAAAGTTTTTCTTTAGTGTATTCTGCGGCTACATATTAGCATTTGAATGCAAGTTTGTCAAAAACTTTTGCTGTGCTTTTGAATTTCCTAATCAGCTCCTTTGTTTCAGTGCTGTGGTAGTTCCTGATGACCGAGTCCAAACAATGACACATCTTCACAACATTTACAAATCCTGCAAATCAATACTTCAAAGGGAGTAGGAACCAGTGGCTTTGGGATGTAAACAAATGGAGGACAGTGGCTTAAATCAATCTTTCAATTGCCATAATTTCATTACATTAAATAACAGCTGTAACAATACCATTTAAAATTCTACGTTTGGAAGAGACACTAGAGAAAATTTTATCCCTCAACCTCAATTTATGGATGAGGAAGTGGAGTCCTAAAAAGGGCATTAACTAAATTGCTCAAGGAACATAATACTGAAAAGGGCTGATTTTCCAAGACGCAGCTTTAGGTGACATTAACCATTTGTGCTGTGGGGCAATTTGTGATATAGCTGGCTTAACCGAGGATACTGAGAGGGCTGACATAAAATAAGCACTTTGTCACTTTTTGTTAACCTTTATGCTTTTAATCAACTTTGACTTTTGCCCAGAGGCTCTAGAATCCTCACTTTTGTTATAGCAGAGTAAAAGATGGACTTTGAGATAGCTCTTCCTCCTTTCCTGTTTCCCCTCCCATGTTCATTGTTATCCTCCACTGAGGGATGAAAGGCTTTTACAAGTTTATTTCTTAGGGAGGGATCATTCTTTCCTTTACTTCCTTTACTTTGTTTTTCAAAAGTGTTTCATGTCCAGAACCAAGACAGAAATTCTGGGTTAACATGCTTAGTTGATAATTTGTACTTCTTTTCCTGCAAACCACTCCCTGGTTCTAGAATTATTAACTTACATATAAAATTTTATTTTCTAGTATGTGTGTGTATGTGTTTATACATGTGAATACATGTATATGTACACATTATCTATGTGTATATATATGTACGTGTAGCAGTACTGGTAACGAAAGCTGCTCAGCCTTGTCTGACTGTTTATAACCCCGTGAGCTATACAGTCCATGGGATTCTCCAGGCCAGAATACTGGAGTGGGTAGCCTTTCCCTTCTCCAGGGAATCTTCCCAACTCAGGGATCGAACCCAGGTCTCCTGTACTGCAGGCAGAGCGACAAGGGAAGCATGCGTATCTATATATATATGTATAAATATATACCCACCACCCCACATTTCTTGAAAGCCTAGTGCCATCCTAGATTTTGGATTAAAATGTTAGCTCCAGCCCTTAGTGGCTACCTACCTTTACACAATTTACTTGACTTCTTAACTTTCTTTTTTCTCCCAGTTTAGTACTCTGTATATAATAATACTAATAGTATTTTTTTTTTTCAGAGCGGCTTTAAGGATAACAGATATATGTGACTATATAAAGATCTAGCACAACATCTGGCATATAGTATGTGCTCAATAAATGTTACTTATTATTTTTGCCTGGCCTATAGTAGGTATTCAATAAATCCTGCATTCATACTCAGTTGTATCCAACTCTTTGCGACCTCATTGGGCTGTAGCCTGCCAGGCTTCCTCTGTCCATAAGATTATCTCTGCTAGAATACTGGAGTGGGTTGCTATTTCCTCCTCCAGGGGATCTTCTCAACTCAGGGTTTGAATCCATGTCTCCTGGGCCTCTTCCACTGCAGTTAGACTCTTTATGGCTAAGCTGTGGCCTGTTCAATAAACATTACTAGTGCATCTATTGGGCTTCCCTGTTGGTGCTAGAGATAAAGAACCTGCCGGCCAAGCAGGAGACACAGGAGACATGGGTCCAGTCCCTGCGTTGAGAAGATCCCCAGGAGGAGGGCATGGCAACCCACTCCAGTATTCTTGCCTGGAGAATCCCATGGACAAAGGACTCTGGTGGGCTATAGTCCATGGGGTCATAAAGAGTTGGACACGACTGAAATGACTTAGCATGTACACACAATGCCATTATCATTATTATTACTCTGTTTCTCTGAGTGTTCATAATTTCTCTCACTACCATAGCAACAGTGCTTTGTAACTACCACCACATAACTTCATTCTTAAAGTAGAAAAATAGGAGCATGAAATATAAAGATTATCCATATACAACTATCATATAAAGTTTTCCATAACAGTAGATATTTTTATGGTTTGTTTGCCAACGTCATTGTTGTACAAGGCTTTCTGTGCACATCTTCCTTCCTATCTGCTCTAGCTTCTTAATAAAGCTAGTTAGCTTAGCTCTTCAATTGTAAGAAAAATAGAAAAGCACTAATGAGACAGAAATCTTAGCTCTGGC
The DNA here is from genome assembly GCA_006408675.1 of Madoqua kirkii. Taxonomy (NCBI): domain Eukaryota; kingdom Metazoa; phylum Chordata; class Mammalia; order Artiodactyla; family Bovidae; genus Madoqua; species Madoqua kirkii. The sequence goes on along the minus strand of SJYC01125206.1, from coordinate 1,390 downwards.
AATACTCTCCACTGTGGCTTTGGCCAGGTCATTTGTCATCTTTAACATTAGCTTCTCAGTCCTAGAATGAAGTGTCTAAATGAGATCTTCAACATATCTTCCACAATATCATGTAGAAATCATTCTCTTAAATCTATAACATGAGTGAAAGATATAGGACACTCACCAGTCACCACAAAAGGATATGTGTGACCAGCACTTTGCTTTCAGAATCTCATTTTGAAATAATCCAGTGAGATTTCTTATAAAAGAGGCACATGCCCATTGGAAGTCCAGTACTGAGCATCCCTGTTTTAAATAGTTTTTTAACTTCCTTTATTTCTTAATTTGGCTGCCTTGTACAGTATCAGGATAAAAGGCAGTGTATATGTTACTTAGACAGCGAGGATCACAACGTTAGTCATTTGTTTTGTTAATGTCATTGCAAATTTTCTACAACATCAGCTTAGACCTTATTATCTGTGGAACCACGGAGTGTCATATCTGATGAGCAGTAATGCAGCATACTTTTGTCAAAAAATCTATTTGTTGAGTAAAAGGCATTTCAGGGTTCTTGCTTAAAATATATGGTGTATGGCGACATCTATCGGAGATTGTGTGTAATGAATGACATACAGCTAAAATCAAGATTCTCTGGGTGTGGTAAGCTTTTAGTTTGAGGAAAATGTATTAAATATAACAGGAAACAGGAAAATAGAAATTCACTGTTAACACATATGGTTGGTTTTCCCCTGAAGTATTGAAGATGCTCAGTATACATCCCATAAAATAAATTGCTTCAAATGACTGGAAAAAATTGAAGGGGAAGAGAGCAATTTCCATGGTAACCATATAAAGGGGAATTTCTCAAAGGAAGAGTAGGGTGAAGAACAGAAATATTTTAAAAAGGTTGGACAAAAAAGGAGAATATACTTGCTAATCAAAGAAGTAATTTTAGAAGTGGTTCTTTAGTTAAAATATCTTTATAAAATACTGTTTACTATTTAATTCTCTAAAACAATAATACTAATAAAACAAATTTGAATATACAGTTATGTCATGTACTACAGCATATAAATTATATTCCCTCCTGAAAAATTATATTTCCCAGCTAAAAGTAGTGCATCATAGATACACCTGAGAAAGTCGAGGCAACATGGCATGGATGGAAGAGGGAACTAACTGGTGGTCATAGGTGTGGTTCCAGATCCCAGGTTGGCTGAAAAGTAGAAGTGAAAGTCGCTTCAGTCCTGTCCAGCTCTTTGCAACACTATGGACTGTACCCGGCAGGCTCCCTTGTCCATGGGGATTCTCCAGGCAAGAATACTGGAGCAGATAGCCATGCCCTTCTCCAGGGGATCTTCCCAACCCAGGGATCACACCCACGTCTCCAGCATTGCAGGTAGATTCT
>SJYC01125203.1:0-30507 GCA_006408675.1 Madoqua kirkii | reverse complement strand
AAGTTCTAATTCTAAATATATACATACACATGTTATATATATATACTCAAAACAAGAAAAAATAGACATGAGCTTAGCATTTAAATCAGAAAAATTGAAAAGGAGGAAGAAAATAAATTCAAAGTAATGAAAAAAGAATTTTTAGATCTAAACATCAGTACCACATTAATTTAAATATTAATTCTTCCCGATATATCCAACACGATTATATTACCACATGAATCAATCCCCTTGCTTATCTATAAGCATTCCTGCATTCATAACCTATTTACTGAACAGTTCAATCTTAAGGGGGTTCCCTGGTGGCTCAGACAGTAAAGTGTCTGCCTGCAATGTGGGAGACACACAGGTTCAATTCCTGGGTCGGGAAGATCCCCTGAAGAAAATGGCAGTCGACTCCAGCAATCTCATGGTGTCGCAAAGAGTCGGATGTGACTGAGCGACTTCACTTTCCATTTTTTTCAATCTTATTATCTTTGTATACCAGTAGAATTACAAGCCTGCACCACTGTGAGAAACTATGTTATCAACTAGGTCCAGTACTGATGGGCAGTTCATTGTGCCTTTAGTCTTACAGGCTCCATTCCTATCTATAATGGATCTTCTCTGTGGCTCAGGGCTAAAGAAGCCACGTGCCAGGCAGGAGCTGCAGGAGATGTAGGTTTGATCCCTGGGTCGGGTAGATCCCCTGGAGAAGGAAGCGGCAATCCACTTCAGTGCTCTTGCCTGAAATCCCATGAACAGAGGAGCCTGGAAGGCTACAATCACTGGTGTTGCAAAGAGTTGGAGAAGACTGAAGCAATTTAGCATGCATATATATAGTATATGCGTGCATGCTAACTCTCTTGAGTCTTAAAACCATTCAACCTGAAAACCATAACCTCAAGCTAACCATGAGAAAAACATCAGACAAGTTCCCACACTGAGCAGCCTATAGTGTACCTGACCAATACTCCTCAAAACTTCCGGGTCATAAAAATAAGAAAATTCAGAGAAACTGTCACAGTCAAGAGGAACCTAAGAAGACATGGCAAATAAATATAATGTGGCAAAAAAAAAAGATATTAGATAAAAAATAAACTGTGAACTTTAGTTAATAATTTTTAAAAGGAGCAACATGATAAGAAGAGAACAGAACATGAGAAAGGAAACTTGTGTGATTAGTTCATGCTCACCTGGTGGCGCAGCAGCAGAGCGTCTGCCTCCAATGCAGGAGATGTGGATTCAGCCCCTGGGTCAGGAAGACGCCCTGGAGAGGGAAATGGCAACCCACTCCAGGATTCTTGCCTGAAAATCCTATGGACAGGCGAGCCTGGCATACTATAGTGTATGCGGCTGAAAAGAGTCGAATGTGACTGAAGCAACAATATCACCCAGGTAATTCAGGATAGTCTCTCCATCTCAAGTCTGTAACTTCAATCCCAGTCAAACTCCCTTTGCCATATAACGCACCAGATGTACATGTTCAAGAGATTAGGGTATGGATATGGTTGCGGGGGCAGCATTTTCTGACTACCAAAGAAATATAAAAGTAACCTTGAATAAAAAGAGAAATACACTATATTCTTTAACAGAATTAATACTTTTAGTCAATCTGTGTAAATACAAGTCAATTTCAGCACAACTTTTGGTGGATATTGAAAGAACTCCATAAACTTATTCTAAAGTATATGTTTATATAGAAATGTAAATGACCAAGGATAGCTAAAAATCACTTTTGAAAAGCAAAAGCAAATTGAAAGGAATTGTACTTCATATTGAATGTATCTAAAGCTGACATGCTGCTGCTGCTGCTGCTGCTGCTAAGTTGCTTCAGTCGTGTCCGACTCTGTGCTACCCCACAGATGGCAGCCCACCAGGCTCCCCTGTCCCTGGGATTCTCCAGGCAAGAACACTGGAGTGGGTTGCCATTTCCTTCTCCAAGGCATGAAAGTGAAAGTGAAGTCACTCAGTCGTGTCCAACTCTTCGCGACCCCACGGACTGCAGCCTACCAGGCTCCTCTGCCCATGGAATTTTCGAGGCAAGAAGACTGGAGTGGGGTGCCATTGCCTTCTCCAAAGCTTACACAAGCATATGCAATGATGTGCTTGGGAAAGACCTAGTAAACAGACCAGTGGAAAGAAATTTCATGAGTAGACCTTTACAGATATTGAAAATCGGCATATGAGAGATATGCCATAACAAATTAGTGAAGAAAGGCTATATTTTCTTACAAGTAATGATGGAAAACTTTCTTACTTCATGGAGAAAATTAGTTTGGGATGTCTGATTTACATCATTTAAAATTTCCAAATGGATTAAAGACCTAAATTTAAAAGTAAACTTTAAAGCTGTTAAAATCATATTTGGAACAGCTTTCTAATGCTATGTGGATTAAGATGTCTTATACAGTACCTGAAAACAGAAAATATAATGGGAAAATTTGTAGATTTGATGACATTAACAACAATGATTTCTTTTCACTAAACACACATAAATTGAGAGGAGATATTTGCAATGATTCAAATCAGAGGAGTATTAATAGTTGGTATAAACATATTCTCAAGTCAACTAGAAAATTATAGGAAACTCATTAGAAAAAAATGGGCAAAAAATAAAAATAGTAACTGCAGAAATTATACCTGGGTAGTTAGCAGGTGTTTGAAGTGATGCACTTGCTCATTAGCAATTAGAGAAAAAGAGATTACTTTCATACTGTCAAAAAAATTAGAATTTATTTTCCAAGTTTTGAGAAGTGCAATAGCTGATGGGTATGTAAACTGATGTGGCCATTATACATAACATTTTGACAGTTTCCTTCCTTCTCTTTCTTTCTCTCTCTCCAACAAGCAAACAAATGATTGTATATTAGATATGTACTATGTATCAGGGTACAATTGCAGTCCTCATGGTACCTATATTCTGGTGGTGGTGGTGGTGGTGGTTTAGTCGGTAAGTTGTGTCCAGCTCTTCTGACCCCATGGACTATAGCCTTCCAGTCTCCTACGTCCATGGGAATTCCCAGGCAAGAATACTTGAGTGGGTTGCCATTTCCTTCTCCAGGGGATCTTCCCAACCCACAGATTGAACATGGGTCTCCTGCTTTGCAAGCAGTATCATGCATTTTTAGTCAGTACACTGAGGCAAAATGTAGTAACAGAGCAAAAGCTAGTCTGGTTGTATCAAAGCAACAGAAATTTGGAAGGGGTAGTCATGGATAGATAATTCTATATGCCAGGTGAAAATACATGGATAAAATATACTAGAATTTCCAAATATACCTTAACCCATCAGATATGGTGTGGGGATTGGGTGTTCATGGAGTGATTGCTACAAGACTAGCTATGAGGGAGGATCTTTGCAAAGGTGATGTGGTTATCAGTTCAGTTCAGTCACTCAGGCGGGTCTGACTCTTGGCAACCCCATGGACTGCAGCACACCGGGCTTCTCTGTCCATCACCAGCTCCTGGAGCTTGCTCAAACTTATGTCCATTGAGTTGGTGATGTTATCCAACCCTCTCATCCTCTGTCATCTCCTTTTCCTCCAGCCTTCAATCTTTCTGAGCATTAGGGTCTTTTATAATGAGTCAGTTCTTCACATCAGGTGGCTGAAGTATTGGAGTTTCAGCTTGAACATCAATCAGTCCTTTAAATGAATATTCAGAACTGATCTCCTTTAGGATGGACTGGTTTGATCACCTTGAAGTCCAAGGGAGTCTCAAGAGCCTTCTCCAACAACACAGTTCAAAAGCATCAATTCTTTAGAGCTCTGCTTTCTTCATAGTCCAACTCTCACATCCATACATGACTACTGGAAAAACCATAGCTTCGACTAGATAGACCTTTGTTGGCAAAGTAATGTCTCTGCTTTTTAATATGCTGTCTAGGTTGGTCATAACTTTTCTTCCAAGGAGCAAGCGTCTTTTAATTTCATGACTGCAGTCACCATCTGCAGTGATTTTGGAGTCCCCTAAAAAATCTGTCACTGTTTCCACTGTTTTACTGCCTATTTGCCGTGAAGTGATGAGACCGGATGCCATGATCTTAGTTTTCTGAATACTGAGTTTTAAGCCAACTTTTTACTCTCCTCTTACTTTCATCAAGAGGCTTTTTAGTTCCTCTTCACTTTCTGCCATAAGGGTGATGTCATCTGCATATCTGAGGTTATTGATTTCTCCCAGCAATCTTGATGCCAGCTTGTACTTCATCCAGCCTGGCATTTCACATGATGTACTCTCTGTATAAACTAAATAAGCAGGGTGACAATATACAGTCTTGACATACTCCTTTTCCAATTTGGAACCAGTCTCTTGTTCCATGTCCAATTCTAACTGTTGCTTCTTAATCTGCATACAGATTTCTCAGGAGACAGGTAAGGTGGACTGGTATTCTTATCTCTTGAAGTTTTTTCCAGTTTGTTGTGAGCCACACAGTCAAAAGCTTTGGCATAGTCAATAAAGCAGATGTTTTTTCTGGAATTCTTGCTTTTTTCAATGATCCAACTGATGTTGGCAATTTTATCTCTGGTTCCTTTGCCTTTTCTAAATCCAGCTTGAACATCTGGAAGTTCATGATTCACATACTGTTGAAGCCTGGCTTGGAGAATTTTGAGCATTACTTTATTAGCATGTGAGATGAGTGCAACTGTGAGATAGTTTGAGCATTCTTTGGCATTGGCTTTCTTTGAGATTGGAATGAAAACTGAACTTTTCCAGTCCTGTGACTACTGCTGAGTTTTCCAAATTTGCTGGCATATTGAGTGCAGCACTTTCACAGCATCATCTTTCAGGATTTGAAATAGCTCAACTGGAATTCCATCACCTCCACTAGCTTTGTTTGCAGTGATGCTTCTTAAGGCCCACTTGACTTGGCATTCCAGGATGTCTGGCTCTAGGAAGAAGGTATAGGAAGAATGTGTTCCTGAATACTATAGTCAGAATCTCCTTATTTGCTTTCTGTCAAATTTATACTGCTCTGAATAACTTAATTTTCTGTTCAAATTATTTAACTTTCTTTTCCCTCTCTGACCCCTTCTCAATTCTATTTGTTATGCTGTGTTACGTCTAACATTTTTACAAATACAGAAAGTTTAAAAATCATATATTCTGGCAAATGTGTAAGAGAAGCCCAAGTTAAATAATTTTATTCTTTTCATAAAGACAACTAATGAAATGAATAATCAATAGTCACTTAATATCTATTCCCTGGACAAGATGGCCACAAACTTCAATTTGCATTTTAGAAAGGTTCTTTTTTTTCCCCCCACACCACATGAGATACTTTTGAATAAAAGTAACATGAAGGTGACTCTGCCTTTGAAATACTTTTGGGAAAAGATTTAAAATAGTTGCAGGATTTATCAATTAAATATATGCTGTTGATTGGAACAGCAGAGAATAAAGACTAGGATTTGAGTCCCAGAGTGAGGAGTTGGAAGAGAAATATATTTGTTTCAAATATTTTTTGTCTTCCTTGATCTTTCTTCTCCTTCTGGTATTCCCATTTCATGTATATTACATCTTTTGTAGCTGTCCCACATTTTTTGGATTTTCTGTTCCAACTTTTTCTTTTCTTCTCTTTGCTTTTCAGTTTGGGGATTCTTTGACATATTCTCAAGCTCAGAGATTCTTTCCTCAGCCGTGTCCAGTCTACTAATGAGTCCATCAAAGGCCTTCTTCATTTCTTTCTGTTACAGTGCTTTTGATCTCGAACCATTCTTTCCCTTTCTAAAAATTTCCATCTCTCTGCTTTCATTACTCATCTGTTTTTGCCTGTTGACTGCTTATTCCATTAGAGGTCTTAGCACATTAATCATACTTGTTTTAAATTCTGTAATTCCAAATCCCTGCCATGTCTGGTTCTCATGCTTGTCCTTCTTTGAACTGTGTTTTGCCTTTCGGTATGTCTTTATAGTTTTTTGTTGAAAGGCAGACATATTTAATCAGGTAAGTAGAACTATGGCAAATAGGGTTTTACTGGTGTAAGCTGTAGGAGGAGGGGAAGCATTCTCTGGTCCTAGATTAGATCTGTCTTTTAGTAAGCCTGTGCTCCTGCGCTGTGAACTTCACAGCGTTTCTTAGTTTATTTGTTTTGTCTTAGTATAAGTTGACCAGAGGGTACTGGAGTTCTATTTCCTTTCCTCCAGGTAGTTTCAGCTCAGTCCAGTCGCTCAGTCGTGTCCGACTCTGTGACCCCATGAATCGCAGCACTCCGGGCCTCCTTGTCCATCACCAACTTCCGGAGTTCACTCAAACTCAATGTCCATCGAGTCAGTGACGCCATCCAGCCATCTCATCCTCGGTCGTCCCCTTCTCCTCCTGCCCCCAATCCATCCCAGCATCAGAGTCTTTCCAATGAGTCAACTCTTCACATGAGGTGGCCAAAGTACTAGAGTTTCAGCTTTAGCATCATTCCTTCCTAAGAAATCCCAGGGCTGATCTCCTTCAGAATGGGCTGGTTGGATCTCCTTGCAGTCTCTCTGGTAAAACCTAAATAGATAAAGGTTTCTTCTGAGGGTAAGCCTGGTTAAGGATAGATCCCTCTCCTATATTTCCCAAGTGGGTTATTTCTCCCCTCTTCTTGCTGGAAACCCCAAAAGGTTTTTCTCTGGTCTCATAGGTTCTCACAGTGAACCAGTTACAGCTTCATTAGTTAAAACTCATGAAAATGTGGCTGAGTCCCTCTGACTGGGTCCCCTCAAGTTTTTGTCTACACTGAACTTTTGTCTACACTGAACGTTTAGCAATTTGTTCAGGCTTCCCAGGGAAGTTTTCGATAGTGGATTTCTACTCCAGGAAATTGTGATTCTGTCTCTAATTTGGGGGGTGGCAGCTTGTCCTGTGGCCTCACTTCTCCGATGACTCTAACAGGTGTTGATGTTTTTACTAGTTCATTTTTTTACTTGTTAGGATGAAGTGGTGACTTATAAACTCTTTACTTGCCTGACTGGAAATCAGGAGTCCTAAATCTATAAATTCTTTTCTTTTCTTATACTTAATTATGTAATAAGATTTTTCTTGTCTCATAAAATTAGTTCAGTTCAGTCACTCAGTCATGTCCGACTCTTTGAGACCATATGGACTGCAGCACGCCAGGCTTCCCTGTCTATCACCAATTCCTGGAGCTTACTCAGACTCATGTCCATCAAGTAGGTGATGCCATCCAACCATCTCATCCTCTGTTGTCCCCTTCTCCTCCCACCTTCAATCTTTCCTAACATCAGGGTCTTTTCCAAGAGTCAGATCTTCACATCTGGTGTCCAAAGTATTGGAGTTTCAGCTTCAGCATCAGTCCTTCCAATGAATATTCAAGACTGATTTCCTTCAGGATGGACTGGTTGGATCTCCTTGCAGTCCAAGGGATTCTCAAGTTCAAGAGCATCAATTCTTTGGCCCCCAGCTTTCTTTATAGTCCAACTCTCACATCCGTACATGACTACTGGATAAACCATAATTTTGACTAGGTGGACCTTTGTTGACAAAGTAATGTCTCTGCTTTTTAATATGCTGTCTAGGTTGGTCATAGCTTTTCTTCCAAAGAACAAGCATCTTTTACGTTTATATCTGCAGTCACCATCTGCAGTGATTTTGGAGCCCCAAATAAGTAAGTTAACTAAAATGAGTTAGCTATTCTATTGTCTTTCCTCCCCCACCCCTCTTCCATTTGAAAGAAGAATTATTTACTGCTTCAATGTTTAGTAAAAGTTCACCTGCAAAACAATATGGGCCTGGAAGGTGGGTGTTATGAATCTTTAAAATATTCCTTCAGGTTACATTTCTATACAACTCAAATTATTTGGTTTCTTAGGTCTCTGAATTCAACTAAAGTGCACACACACACACACACACAAAGGTATCTCAGAAACATTGAGTTTTACACATGCTATTTCTTTTTTTAGAATGCTTTATTTTCACTTATTTTTCCAGTTAACTTTGGTCATTCTTTAGTTTTCTTCCAACTTATCAGATGGTGATAATTTTATGTTATATAGAACCATGTCTTCAAGAAAGCCTTCCTTCATCTTTGTCAGGTTACATGTCCATGTTATGTGAGCCCATGAAATCCGGTGCTTCTGTTTTGTATTCCTGAATAGATAATATTGTCATTCCCTTGTGAATACATCAGTATGTCCCACAAGTTCATAATCTCCTTGAAGGCAAGAATTGCATTACTTCTTGATTTCTCAAAATCAATGTTTGTTGTCTTAAAATATTTCTTAGATAAAATAATTATTTTATAACACTATAACTAGGTTACGTTTATATCTGCAGTCACCATCTGCAGTGATTTTGGAGCCCCAAATAAGTAAGTTAACTAAAATGAGTTAGCTATTCTATTGTCTTTCCTCCCCCACCCCTCTTCCATTTGAAAGAAGAATTATTTACTGCTTCAATGTTTAGTAAAAGTTCACCTGCAAAACAATATGGGCCTGGAAGGTGGGTGTTATGAATCTTTAAAATATTACTTCAGGTTACATTTCTATACAACTCAAATTATTTGGTTTCTTAGGTCTCTGAATTCAACTAAAGTGCACACACACACACACACACAAAGGTATCTCAGAAACATTGAGTTTTACACATGCTATTTCTTTTTTTAGAATGCTTTATTTTCACTTATTTTTCCAGTTAACTTTGGTCATTCTTTAGTTTTCTTCCAACTTATCAGATGGTGATAATTTTATGTTATATAGAACCATGTCTTCAAGAAAGCCTTCCTTCATCTTTGTCAGGTTACATGTCCATGTTATGTGAGCCCATGAAATCCGGTGCTTCTGTTTTGTATTCCTGAATAGATAATATTGTCATTCCCTTGTGAATACATCAGTATGTCCCACAAGTTCATAATCTCCTTGAAGGCAAGAATTGCATTACTTCTTGATTTCTCAAAATCAATGTTTGTTGTCTTAAAATATTTCTTAGATAAAATAATTATTTTATAACACTATAACTAGGTTATGGTTTTAAAGAGGAAGCAAATAACTTTCTCCATACCTTTATTTTGATATTGCCGTTTCTGAAAAGAATTTAATTGGTCAGTGTGCACTTTAAAACAGGTAACCACTGCCACCTGGTGGCAGTTATATGAATTACAGCCCACAGGCTCCAAGTGACTGGAAGTGGATGTATTCTTTTATGCCAGAAGTTTTCACTTAAGGGGTTGGAAAATCAGGTTAGGAGGAAGGTGAGTAGCAAACATTGATTCTCAAAATATTTAAATTTCAAAGTTAACACATTATTTTTAAAATTTAATGGATCTATTCAGTGGTAAATCTATATCTGCACATTTTGCTCATATTCCCAAAGCTCAACTATTCTTTGAAGATATTTTGTTAGCTGAATACATATGTATTATTATTACATTTCCTCACTGAGTTAACTTTTTCATCATTATGAAATGTTCTTTGTTTCTGGCAACTCTCCTTGCCTTATGTTCTTCATTGATATTAAATATAGCGATACCACTTCCTTTTATTATTTCCTGGCCAGTCTTTTTCTGTCCTTTCACTCTCAGCTGATCTATATCCTTATATTTAAAGTCTGTGATAGTCTCTCCATCTGTTAGAATGGCTCTGGCTTACATGATGGGTAGCCCCCTGGAGGGCACCACACCTATCTTTTCTAGGGGCTTTCAAAGCAATTACTTTCATGTCTTGCATTCAACAGTTGGTGACATTGTGCTGCCCTGGTTTGGCCCTAAGCTATAGCAGAAGAGGATGGCTATTCCTTGCGCAAGTAGAATGCTCCTTTTGGTCTGCCTGTAGGCCTTTGCCTGTCATCTGCTTATGGCCATATGGGGAAAGCACTGAATAAAATCACATTTTACGAATGCAGTGATTATAACCTATACAGAGAGAACATAGGTGGAAGGTGTGTAATTTATGTTATGAAATCCCAAATGGGAAGTTTAACATGAAAAAAATTATTTTTCACATTTTTCTGCATACCCTAGAAAATTATCAATGGTGCTCAGTTAACAACTAAATACTAAAAGCTAGGATACAAGGTCAACAAGCTTCCCTGGTAGCTCAGATCATAAAGAATCTGCCGGCAATGTGGGAGACCTGGATTTGATCCCTGGGTTCAGAAGATCCTCTGGAGGAGGGCATGGCAACCTACTCCAGTATTTTTGCCTGGAAAATCCCTATGGACAGAGGAGCTAGGTGGGCTACAGTCCATGGGTCAGACAGTCCAAAGAGTCAGATAGGACGGTGCAACTAAGTACAGCATTCAGGGTCGACTAATGGATGATGCGGCATCCTAAAAGCTCAGATCATAAAGAATCTGCCGGCAATGTGGGAGACCTGGATTTGATCCCTGGGTTCAGAAGATCCTCTGGAGGAGGGCATGGCAACCTACTCCAGTATTTTTGCCTGGAAAATCCCTATGGACAGAGGAGCTAGGTGGGCTACAGTCCATGGGTCAGACAGTCCAAAGAGTCAGATAGGACGGTGCAACTAAGTACAGCATTCAGGGTCGACATAATGGATGATGCGGCATCCTAAGTAACCATGTGTGTGTATGTGTATGTTAGTCATTCAGTCGTGTCTGACTCTTTGCGACCCCACGGACTGTAGCCCACCAGGCTTTTCTGTTCATGGGATTCTCCAGGCAAGAATACTGGAGTGGATTGCCATTTCCTTCTCCAGAGGAACTTCCCAACCCGGAAATCGAACCCTGGTTTCCTGCATGGCAGGCAGATTCTTTACCATTTGAGCTACAGGGAAGTCTTAAGTAACAATGTAAACAATATTAAATCAATGGTATTAAGTAAATTAATGGTACAGAGTACTGAAGCTCCAATACTTTGGCTACCTGATGTGAAGAACTGACTCATTTGAAAGGACCCTGATGCTGGGAAAGATTAAAGGCAGGCGGAGAAGCAGACAACAGAGGATGAGATGGTTGGATGGCGTCACCAACTCGATGGACATGTTTGAGCAAGCTCTGGGAACTGGTGTTGAACAGGGAAGCCTGGCATGCTGCAGTTCATGGAGTTGCAAAGAGCTGGAAACAACTGAGCAAATGAACTGAACTGAACTGAAGATACTGGAGAGGTAAGATCGATACTGTTTCCATATAAACAAGTTGTGAAGAGCCACAGCATTGTAATAAATAAGAATAAAAAATAACAGTGGTGCTTCCTTTATCTTAACATTGGAAGCATGAAGCTAGCCAGGAACATCCATTTGACAATACAGAAGACAGAAAAAAAAATCATAAACCTAAACAGAAAAAGATTGTGCTGGTACACTGTAAAAGATGTGTACAATATATAAATACATAAATGCATTGTCTCCATACACTGTTAAAAAAAATTACATTAAGAACAACTGTACTTTAATGATGGAAACGATGTTCCATAAATGAAAGGAAAGCACCGATTAGAGTTTTGGCAAAAAGATGGCTTGATCACAGGCCTCTGATTTCCATACCCTTCTGAGAGTTTTCTCAGGTTAATGATATTCTAGAAAAGGTAAAATGATGGGGATGGAAACTGATTCGGTCATTTTACACTATCTGATCTACCTTATCTGAAAAAGTACTCAGTAGATTGTTATAATTAAATGACAATTAAAACAGATTTCAAAGTAAGTGGTGACCAATAGGAAAGGACAATTTTGTTAACATTAAATCTCTCTCTTTGTCTACTTAAAGGACTGTGCTTTTGAAATAGGAACTTAAAAGACCCTTTACATATTTGATAAACATTCTAAGCAAAAATATCAATAGAAGCCTGGAACTGAAATACAAAATTGTCTTAAGAATGCATAGTAGGATTGATTTGTGTGTGTTGAAATTTATATCATTTATACTATATAATGTTAAGAATGACGTTTTTTTAAATGGGATCAAATCTCTTTTTGTTACTGTGAAGGGAAGATAGAATATTTTTTAAGTATGAAAGAAAGTGAAGATGAAATGATCCACTTTTGCGAAACCAAGCAAACCAAAGTTCTGTATATGTGTGTATCAGTCCAGTTCAGTCGCTCAGCTGTGTCCAACACTTTGTGACCCCATGGACTAAGGCACACCAGCCTTCCTTGTCCATCACCAACTCCCAGAGCTTGCTTGAACTCATGCCCATCAAGTCGGTGATGCCATCCAACCATCTCATCCTCTGTTATCCCCTTCTCTTCCCACCTTCAACCTTTCCCATCATCAGGGTCTTTTCCAATGAGTCGGTTCTTCGCATCAGGTAGCCAAAGTATTGAAGCTTCAGCTTCAGTATCAGTCCTTCCAGTGAATAGTCAGGATTGATTTTCTTTAGGATGAACTGCTTGGATCTCCTTGCAGTCCAAGGGACTCTCAAGAGTCTTCTCCAATATCACAGTTCAGAAGCATCAATTTTTGACACTCAACCTTCTTTATGGTCCAACTCTCACATCCATACATGACTACTGGAAAAACCATAGCTTTGACTAGACAAATCTTTGTGGGCTAGTAATGTCTCTGCTTTTTAATATGCTGTCTAGGTTGGTCATGGCTTTTCTTCCAAGGAACGAGCATCTTTTAATTTCATGGTTTCAGTCACCATCTGCAGTGATTTTGGAAACCAAGAAGATAAAGTCTCTCATTGTTTCCATTGTTTCCAACTCATAGCAAACTAGGTCTAGAAAGTTATTTCTTTAGCAAAGAATACTTATGAAAACCTATGACAATATTGTTTAAGAAAAAAAATTTATTAGTGAAAAGTAATTCATCCTTGGAGTAAAGTTAAGAAATATATAGATGATGGCAGAAGGAATTATAGCTGGGAACATCAGAAAAGGCTGAAATTAGAAAAAGTGAATTGTGGATTCAATTGTAGATTGATCCAGTATGAATTTTAGATAACAGAACAGCATGAGAAAAACCATGAAGGTAAGAAAGGACAGAGAATGTGGACTAGCAACTGTTTAGTTATAGGTGGTTGTGTAGAGGTTCCAAGAAAGATGAAAATGGATGAACAGGTGGAGATTAGCTTGAGGAAAGTACACTGTTGTATGAATATCAGTCTTTCTTTTTATCAATTCAGGACACAAATCTCAGGGAAGAATTTAAAACAGAAATACATTTTACCTGCATTAGTATCTATTTTTGCGAATCAAAAGAAACCTGAAGAGGATTTTTACAAAAAAGACAAAAAGTGGAAACAGCCTTCAGCTATTTGCTGGGTTTTGCAGCAAGCCATTCTAGAGGCAGCCCGGAGTCAAGCAGCAAAAGTTACACCACCAAGCTCTTTCCTCTGAAATGACATTTAACATCTCAGCACCAAACTTCAGAGCTTTGAACTCTTGATATCAGCATCTGGGCTTTATCTCCATTTATTTTGTGCATCTCAGCAAGACATGTCCTAAGGTGATAACTTCTTTGCTTTGCATCATTAAGAATGCTGTACTTTTGGATAGCAGGAGAGGCCTGCATAGACAGCACAAAGTTGCTTCAGTCATATCTGACTCCACGTGACCCTGTGGACTGTGTAGCCACAAGGCTCCGCTATTCATGGGACTCTCCAGGCAAGAATATTGGAGTAGGTTGCTGTGCCCTCCTCCAGGCGATCTTCCCAACAAAGGGATCAGTCCTGTGTCTGTTACATCTACCTGCATTGGCAGGCAGGTTCTTTACCACTAGTGCCACTTGGGAAGCCTGCATAGACAACTCACTTCTCACTAACTCTGTGCAATATTTCCTTAACTGGCCTATTAATTTATATAATACCTGTAAATTTATAGATATATGAATGGTGAACCTCAATTTTCTTATAAAACTCTAATAATAAGGAGCTTATCCTGGAGTCACAATGTGACAGTGTCCCACTTTCTGGAAAATAGATGTGAACAAAGAAAAATGAAAAGGAGCTCTGAGGTGCTTGCATTTTGTCAAAGTGAGGCCCTGTGGACCAGTGGCTGGAGCTCTGAACCCCGTCAACCTTGTTCAGTCTCATCATCCCTACCTATTCCCCAGTTGGAAATAAAAATAAAGGAATACATGTGATATACAGGTATAAAAGACATTAGAAATGTGATTCCAAAAGATTTGATTAGATTTGAAATGTGAGGTAGAAAGCAGGTGTCAAAGTTACTCTGAGATTTTTCACCCCATTGGTTAATAATTAACAAAATTGGTATTTATGAAAAAGACAATATCCTGGGAAGCCCTTAAGTTAGTATCCTCTGGTTGATTGAAAATTTATATTTTGGAGTTTGTTACAAATACTGAAAAATTTTGTCTTCTTATATATAGAACAGATGGCTGAAACAATGGAGTTATTCCATTGTCTGGATGTACCATAGTTTATTTATCCATTCACCTACAGAAAGATATCATGATTGCTCCTGGAATTTGACAATTATGAATAAAGCTGCTACAAACATTGGTGTATAAACCTTTTTTTTTTTTTTGATGTATAAGCTTTTGAATGGACAAATGTCTTCAACCCTGATTCTGAGGAAGGAAATGCAGCGATACAGAGAGATGAGAGAATAAGAGAGAGAGGAATATTGAATCAATATATTGAGAAATATGGACAGTAAAAATCTAAACATCACATCATATGGCATCAGTAAAGTGCAAATTAAAACATGATACCACTGTGGTCGAAATCCAGCACAGTCACGCACCAAATGCTGGGAGGATGTGAGATAAAAGGAACTTTCTGGGTCAGGAGATTCCCCTGGAGAAGGAAATGGCAACCCACTCCAGTATTCTTGGCTGGAGAATCCTATGGACAAAGGAGCCTGGCAGGCTACAGTTAATTCATGCAATCACAAGAGTCGGACATGACAGCACTGTCTTTCTTTCTCATTCACTGCAGCTGGGAGTCAGGAGAGTACAACAACTATGGAAGACAGTTTGGTGGTTTTTTACAAAACGAAACATACTTTTATACATGATCGGCAATCAACTTCTTTGGTATTTATCCAAAGGAGTTGAAGACATCTGTCCATACAAAAGCCTACATACCAATGTTTATAGCAGCTTTATTCATAATTGCCAAATTCCAGAAGCAATCATGATATCTTTCTGTAGGTGAATGGATAAATAAACTATGGTACATACAGATGATGAAATTATTATGCAGTGCTAAAAAGAACTGAGCTATCAAGTTATGAAAAGACATGGAGGGAACTTAAAAGCATATCACTAAATGAAAGAGCCCAATCTGAAGAGGTTTTAATAGATTTGATTTCAAGTATATGACATTCTGGAAAAAGCTTAAACTGTGGAGACAATAAAAAAAAAAAAATCTGTCACTGACAAGGGTTGGAGGAGTGGAGGAAGAATGAACAAGTGCAGCATAGACACATCTATGGCAGTGAAAATACACTGGGTGATGCAGTAATGATGGAGACATGTCATTATACACAGATAAATGTCTACACCCATAGACGTACAATTCCAAGAGTGCAGAGTAATGCCGGCTGTGGATTTTTAGTGGTTATGGTATTTTAACACAGGTTTATCAATTGTAACACATGTACTTCTTTAGTGAGGAATGTTGATAATGAGGGGGTGCTATGCATCTGTGGATAGTATTAAATATATAAATATAGACTTACATATAGTCTTAAAATATGGAAAGAAAGAGGATATATATCAGACATATATATCTTAGACATCTTGGTCTGTTAACGCATCAGTACATTGCACTACAAAAAAATTCTACTTAACGAGTATTTATTAAATGTATGTAAAATCTAAGCAAGTTAATCCTAATTTCTCAATCTATTGCAGGATAACATAATTCATTAGAGAACAAAAGTGAGAGCCTGAGAAAAGGTATAATCAATAACAAAAGTAACAAGAAATAGAATAATTATGAAAAACAGTAATAAATATTTTTTAAATCAAGCTCTTATATGTTCTTAAGTCATCCCAGCACTAGCTCATCAGGGGTTTATTGCATTCCAGTTTGGGACATTGTTGATGGTGAAAGCTGTGCCCAGGAATCATTAAGAAATTAACTTAAAGTTCTTGCCTTTGATTTGTATTTTTGTAAAATCACTTCATAAGAGAATACATTACAAATATGTCCAATAATGTTATCAGTGTTTATTCAGATTAAGGTGGAAGTAGAATGGAATGAGGGATGAAAAATATGACTGATTAGAATTTATATACACGTTTATAATGTATTAATAAGGAAAGCTATGATCAACCTAGACAGCATATTCAAAAGCAGAGACATTACTTTGCCGACTAAGGTCTGTCTAGTCAAGGCTATGGTTTTTCCTGTGGTCATGTATGGATGTGAGAGTTGGACTGTGAAGAAGGCTGAGCACCGAAGAATTGATGCTTTTGAAGTGTGGTGTTGTTGAAGACTCTTGAGAGTCCCTTGGACTGCAAGGAGATCCAACCAGTCCATTCTGAAGATCAGCCCTGGGATTTCTTTGGAAGGAATGATGCTAAAGCTGAAACTCTAGTACTTTGGCCACCTCATGCGAAGAGTTGACTCATTGTTAAAGACTCTGAGGCTGGGAGGGATTGGGGGCAGGAGGAGAAGGGGATAACCGAGGATGAGATGGCTGGACGGCATCACGGACTCAATGGACGTGAGTCTGAGTGAACTCTGAGAGATGGTAATAAGCAGGGAGGCCTGGCGTGCTGCGATTCATGGGGTCGCAAAGAGTCGGACACGACTGAGCGACTGAACTGAACTGAATATATATGTATAATAAATATATGCTCATTAGTTATTATTCCTATTTCTAAAAACTTCCTTTATGAGAACTTTTATCATTTTTACAAAAAGAGTCAGCTGAAAGTTAATTGTATTTTAAAAAAATAAATTAATCAGCTAACAACCAGGGACGGGCTTTGGGAATAATTTTTCCTTGTGAGCGTATTTTTATTGACTCTCTAAGTTCTAGCAGGGGCAGCAAACACTAACAGCTTTAGACCAAAGTAAGAATATGTGTAAGATATTTGTAATGTCCTCCCTGGGTACACATATACATGCACATCATTCTGGCAGAAAGCAAGCCAAATTTTAACTATTAAATTCATTTATGGAGAATATGACATTTTCCAACAATAGTAAAAAAGTTCTTACTGTATATATCATCAGCTGTTCAAATAAAAAACTATTGAAACGCATTCATCAAATTTGTACTTTAAAACTGCATGATTTGCTCTTAAAACTTGGAGATATTTATTTATTTAAACATTCTTTTTCTACTCCCAAAGAGTCACATAATGATAAGCTTGAAACTTATCCATTGTTTTAGAAAATTTCCCCTAATTTATTATTCTATACTTTACATTTTAACAAAAGCTCAATTTACCCCTTCCATCATCTCATTCTCTTCCTGCACCACAACCTCTTTTTTTTAAAAAGAGGTAAAATTTAAGTGGAATTATTTTGAAATGATTCATGATTATTAAAAGACTGTGAAGTCATAGTTTCAGTTACATGAAGTTCTCAGATTTCTCTGAGAACCAAATCTGTGACCTAGATTGAAAGTTTGCTTTATAAAGAAGTGTGCCCACATTCTTGTGCTCTGTTAATATTACATTGCTATAAAAAGTCAGACTAACAAAATCCCAGTGGAATATGTACATTGCAGCAGTTGCTAAGGTAACCCCTTTAGTCTCTAAATAGAAAAAATTTAAAAATATGTTCTTTGAGGGCAGATAAGTAAAGGCTGTCCCAAGGCTTCCTAAGACTATTTCTGTGGCAACAGTAAGTGACTAGGAAAATAAGTAGGACCTAAACTGAGGCCTAGTCACAAGTACATAATAAATTGGCCAATATAAGTGAAATTAAAACAGCATAGGATAAAGCCCTTCTGAAATTCCTTTTAGGTCCCCACAGGGAAGAGTAACCTCAAGCCTTTAGGTCTCAAGAGACCTAAAAATGAGGAAATTAAACTGCATTGTCATATTCATCCCTTAGAGTGCATTCACTATTAAGACAGAAAGAATCTGGGAATATTAATAATTTGCTCACTATGCAATGTTCCTATTGAAACTTTATCTTTCCTCTGGGGTGAATGTTGAAAGTATAGACTTATTATATAAGAGCCTAGAAATACCCAGAGAACAAGTTTCAGAACAAGGTTAAACTACCCTCTCTCAAAAAGTAGAAAATATCTAAATATATATTAATTAAAGAGACAGCCACTGGATGTCATTGTAATGCTATGAAAATAAAAGATTCATAAATTTTTGCTACAGAAATGCTATCAAATGCTACAGAAATTTAATTTAGCATTAAGCACAGTTCAGTCTATGTCACCTAAAATATCTTCAAAGATAGGCTTTCCAGATTTGTTTTATGTGGTGGTGACAGTGATATTTATTAAAGGATTTAAATGCATTATTTTTTAATATAAATTTATTTATTTTAATTGGAGGCTAATTACTTTACAATATTATACTGATTTTGTTAAATGCATTATTTCTTTTTTATTTGTCAATTGATAAGTAGACTGAAAATGTTTTATGATTTTCCTGTTATCATATTTTGGATATTTAAATCAAATTGGTTTATATTGTTAACTAATGGACAAACATTTTATTAACTAAGACATTATTATGGTTCAGTAGAATTAGAAAGTGAAAGGAAGTATTAGTGTGGCTCAGTTGTGTCCGATTCTTTGCAACCCTATGGACTATAGCCTGCCAGGTTCAGGGGTCCAGGGAATTCTCCAGGCAAGAATACTGGAGTGGGTTGCCATTTCCTTCTCCAAAGGCTCTTCCTGACCCAGGGGTCAAACCTGGGTCTGCTGCATTGCAGGTTGATTTTTTTTTACCGTCTGAGCTTCCAGGGAAATGATAAAGATGTGAGGCCCAACCCCCGTGGCATGCTTTATGTTGTCTTGAGGCTACGGGAAATAAATGATTCCTAAGGGCTTCTCAGGTGGCGCTAGTGGCAAAGAACTCCCCTGTCAATGCCGAAGACATAAGAGGTGCGGGTTCAATCCCTTGGTCAGGAAGATCCCCTCAGAGAAGAAAATGGCAAACCAGTCCAGTATTCGTTCTTGCCTGAAGAATTTCATGGACAGAGGAGCCTAGCACGCTACAGTTCCCGGGGGCTGCAGAGTCAAACACGACCGAAGCGATTTAGCATGACAAGACTGTAGGCATGCTGTACACTAAATGGAGATTAGGCAGTGGAATATTCCATCTGCCAGTGAAGTCAGTTGCCTGGACTACTTGGAACCCCCTAGATCGCTTAGAACATTCTGTTCAGAATACCAGTTGAGCAGAGAAGCTCCTGATAGGTTTTCACAGTATAAGTACACATTTAACAAGTCAAATTGAATCAGTCTCTTTTCCACCCAGCTCAAAATGCTATCCCTTATAGAAATACCACTGGAAAAGAAAAAAAAAAAGTTTAGATGAGGTTATCCTTGTTCTATTTGAAATCAGACTAAAAAGCTGAGATGATTAATAAGGTTCTTTACCCCGTCTCTGATCTCCCTAGCTCTCTTAATAATAACACACAATAAATCTTACTTATTTATCAAAACAAGTTTACCAAATAAATTCACTGAAACTAGCATTCTACCAAATTTTATGTAAATAATTCTCAGGGGTCAAGAGTTAAAATCAAATGAGTCTATAAATCTCTTGGAGCTTTACAATAAGTTTATAGTATTAAAGACTCTGAGAATTCTTACAGTAAAGGACTCACCTACATATATTTAATATAGACTTAATGCCTTTTAATTCATATAATAGTTCTAATATGTCTATTATGTCATATGTATAATTTATTAATATATTTCCTAGAGAAAATACTATATTACATGTACACACAATTATAAGATGATTAAGAAGGTTCTTTACCCCGTCTCTGATCTCCCTAGCTCTCTTAATAATAACACACAATAAATCTTACTTATTTATCAAAACAAGTTTACCAAATAAATTCACTGAAACTAGCATTCTACCAAATTTTATGTAAATAATTCTCAGGGGTCAAGAGTTAAAATCAAATGAGTCTATAAATCTCTTGGAGCTTTACAATAAGTTTATAGTATTAAAGACTCTGAGAATTCTTACAGTAAAGGACTCACCTACATATATTTAATATAGACTTAATGCCTTTTAATTCATATAATAGTTCTAATATGTCTATTATGTCATATGTATAATTTATTAATATATTTCCTAGAGAAAATACTATATTACATGTACACACAATTATTAACCAGTTATAATATTTAATTATTACTAGACTTCCCCTGGAATAGGAAATGGCAACCCACTCCAGTATTTTTGCCTGGAAATTTTCATGGAAAGAGAAGCCTGGAGTGCTACCGTCCATGCAGTTGCAAAGCATTGCAAAGCATCTAATATAACTGAGCACACAGCATACAGACTTAAATGCTACACTCTTTTTCAATAGAAATATTTAAGTTTTAGTCTACAGTTTGCTTCTTAACATTCGGAAGTAAAGTTTCTCTGAATTACTTGGGGATCAGAGTTAACAACTTTTTCCTACAAAGTAATATCCTTTTTATCATTTTCTGTGCTGATGCACCATTTCAACGACTGATATTTTTCAGTTATTCAGGGTATTTTATTTCTACCATACTCTCATTCTGCAAGGTTTGGAGCAGATATTCTTTTAATCTTATTGTAAGACAGCAGAAGAAAAAACCTAGTATAGGTTTCATACTCTTTCCTTAGAACACTGGTTATAAATTTTAGTATGCGTCAGATACGCTTGGAGGGCTGTTAAAACAGAGATTACTAGGGTATACTCTCAGAGTTTCTGGTTCAGAATTTCTGTGCTGGACCTCAATAATTTATTATATCTCACAAGTCTTCAGGTGATACTGATGCGGTGGTCCAGGAACCACACTTGGCGAATCACTGCCTTAGGTCATCTCTAAATGGTTAACAATATGGACTTGAAGGTGGCTAGCTGAACTATCAGGGAAAAAAAACAATGTAGAGCACATTCTGCTAAACAAATTTTTAATTGACTGAATGAATTCATTGTTCATGGAACTCATTAAAAAGCTATGCACTGGTTAACTGAACATCTCTTGTATGAATATTTAACTAAAATTTATCGGTTTTGTATCAGCACAAAAATCTTATATTCACTCTTCATGAAAGTGTTATCATATATTTGAGAAATAGATGCATTCTTGTGTAATTTGTTGTCTTTGACAATTAGACAAGATGGTAGGAGCAGCGTAAATAGCATCAGAGTAAAGCACTTCATTTCCATACTGGTGTGTTTTGAAATTAGTATATTTAACAGCTGTAAGATTGGCAGTAAGATCTTGAGGTATGTTTGACACAATATCCATCTGTTTCTTTTTTGGTTAAGTTTGAGGTTAGTTTTCTTCATCAAATTTCTTTATTGAATTGTTGGAAGTCATGAAACACATCTTTATTTATTTGTGAGTATCTTGTGTCTTGAAATTCTGAAAGCTTCTTGGTTGTTTCTTCATAAGAAAACATAGAAATGTAGCTTTTCTCCAATAATAGGTGTTTATATTACATAGGTATATTCTTATGTTCTTTCTGTTTCAAAACTCATATATTGAGTGAAAATTTTAAAGAACATTTTAAATGGCTTTTAAGTGTATAAGTGTAAATATCATCTGTATATGATTTCATCAGTGCTGATAACCTAGATGACAGTGTGTTCAGATTCCTTTTATGCACAGTTGACCTATGTGTGTGGGTGTGCGCTCAGTTGCTCAGTTGTGTCTGACTCTTTGTGACCCCACAGACTATAACCCACTAGGTTCCTCTGTTCATGGAATTTTCCATGTAAGAATACTGGAGTGAGTTGCCGTTTCCGTCCCCAAGGGATCTTAACATAGGTGTATCAAAGTTAGCAGTGTATCTTTCTCTTCTAAAGATTGGTATAATGATACCAGGAAATATATATTCATATATATGGAATCAAGGAATTATGGTATTAAAAAGCAGGAAGATATAAACTACTATAATCCATCCTTAAAATGTCAGGAATTGGTAAATTTTTATACTCTATCTATGTATTTTCTCTTTATGTCTTTATAGAACAAAGATAGTGATGTGCTTTCTACTGTTGCCAGGACTGTTCAGTTTCTTTCTTCTTCCCATATTACCTAATGTCACCTCTTTACCTTAGTCTGAAATTACTCAAATGAATTTGTTTTAGAAAATAAAAAATGATATCAAAACAATTCACAGTCTAAGTAACATATAATATTGCATATGTGTGTTAGTCACTCAGTCATATCCAACTCTTTGTGACTCCATGGACTGTAACTCACCATGCTTCTCTGTCCGTGGAATTCTCTAGGAAAGAATACTGGAGTGGGTAGCCATTCCCTTCTCCAGGGAATTTTCCCCACCAAGGGACTGAGCCTAAGTCTCCTGCATGGCAGGCAGATTCTTTACAATCTGAGCCACCAGGGAAGCCCCAAATATTATATGTACATGTAATGTAATTTTTAAATGCTCATTTATTTACATTCAGATGAAAATATTATGTTTGTCTCTATGTTAAAAGAACAAAAAACTGAAGAATCATTGCATAGACTATACAATAAAATGAAAAGAGAATAAACTTAGAGTTTAGTTACAGAAAGAATTGTAGAGATAATCTGGAACTCTCTTGTACAGCAGAGAAATTTTGAATCCCAAGAGAGCAAATGAGTTTTCCTAAAGCCAGTGATCATGGATTATAAAATTATAAAGATAGTTAGTGACAAAGTCAGGACTAGAACTTTTCTACCAAAGGACTTTTCTACTAAATGTTCCAAAGGAATATTCAGTTAAGATGATAGTGTAGGTATTGGTAGCATTTGCTTCTCAGGTGACTACCAACTAAATATTAATATATTCTTTCCCTCAAGCCTTTCCTCTATAGCTCCCTTTCCTTCTTTATCCTTCTGCATAACACTTTCTCTATGAATTACCTCTTTTTTCCTCTTCACAGTCTGCATCCTTCATGGTAGAAGAGATAATTTCCTGAGCAAGGAATGGTCAGATGGGAAGTAGTAATGCTTGTGGAATGGGTGATGGAGGAGACAGTGCATTTGGGGAGCTGGGGTAAGAGCACGGTCAAGATAATAGAATTTGATACTGCTGAATTCAAACGTTCAAGCTTATTCATAAAAATCAGCAATCATTTCCTCCCCTCACGGAGGCATCTCCAAACACTTTGTATTTTAGCATCTTATCCATCATGTCATTGTCTGTGTGTGTGTGTGACAGAAACAGATAAAGAGAAAGTGAAAGAGAGAGAACTTTGTTTTTCTTCAACTTGTAAAATAATGAATTCCCTAGCATGTAAAAGGACTTGAGATCACATAGCACAGTACTGAACACAATTACCTGTTGTCATCAATTACCTATAGTTATCAATTACCTGTTGATTAATAATTTTATGTATATATTTCATGTTCTCAGATTTGGAATTATAAATTTATCCAGTTATTTATTGTTTAAAGGAGAAACAGTTCACTCATTTCATTTATTCAAAAAACATTAATTGAATGGTTATTATTGGGTTGGCCAAAAAGTTCATTCATTTTTTCCCATAACATCTTATAATAATACCCAACTACATTTTTAAAATATAAGTTTATTTATTTTAATTGGAGGTTAATTACTTTACAATATTGTATTGGTTTTGCCATACATCAACATGAATCCACCAAGGGTATACACGTGTTCCCCATCCTGAATCACCCTCCCTCCTCCCTCCCCATACCATCCCTCTGGGTCATCCCAGTACACCAGCCCCAAGCATCCTGTATCCTGCATCAATCCTGGACTGGTGATTTGTTCCACATATGATATTATACATGTTTCAATGCTATTCTTTTAAATCATCCCACCCTCTCCCTCTCCCACAGAGTTCAAAAGACTGTTCTATACATCTGTGTCTCTTTTGCTATCTTGCATACAGGGTTATCTTTACCATCTTTCTAAATTCCATATATATGCATTAGTATTCTTCATTGGTGTTTTCTTTTTGGCTTACTTCACTCTGTATAATTGGCTCCAGTTTCATCCACCTCATTAGAACTGATTCAAATGTATTCTTTTTAGTGGCTGAGTAATACTCCATTGTGTATTTGTACCATTCATCTGCTGATGGACATCTAGGTTGCTTCCATGTCCTGGCTATTGTAAACAGGGCTGCAATGAACATTGGGGTACACGTGTCTCTTTCAATCCTGGTTTGTTCGGTGTATATGCCCAGCAGTGGGATTGCTGGGTCATAAGGCAGTTCTATTTCCAGTTTTTTAAGGAATTTCCATACTGTTCTCCATCTGCCTGGCACATACTGAATGAATTGGCCAAAAAGAGTAGTTGGCTCATATCAACTACACTTTTTGGCCAATTCATTCGGTATGTGCCAGGCAGATATTGTGCTGTTTCTTTCTCTTTCACATCCTCCATTACCACCACTAATGAAGATGACACAGTAGTTGATGCTGCTGCTCATAATAAAGATGAAGATAATAATTTGCTAACATGTGTTGGGTGCTTACTGTTTTCCAGGCATTGCTCTGAATGTTTACTCATTTACTCTTTAGAACAAATGCAGAAAGTATCTACCGTTATCTTCATTTCATAGTTAAGAAAACCAGAGCAGCTGGTAAAGTGACACAGCACAGATAGTTGGTGCGTCTGGGGTTAGGTGACACTTCTGGGGATGTGGAGCCCAGGTGCAGCCACTCCAGAGACATTATGCTAGAAAGAGGGGCTCTGCCTTCATGAGCTAGCAGTCTGAGGGAGGGGCAGGTTATATGTGTGGACATGAAAAGTGCCAATTATGATTTGCAAATTAAGCGCAAGTCAGTAATACATAGACAGGCATGCTGAACCCTCCCTAGAGAGTTGTGGAGGCTTCATAAAACAGAAAGTAGTAGGTAGGTGTAACAGGAGTTAGCATAATTTTCATTCAGACCACCTTGGCAGTTCAGTAAATTTTTCACAGATTAATATTTTTAAATGCAAAAGGAGAAAAAAAATAGAAAAGCAATGGAAATTAACTGTATGGGAATAAAGATTTCTAAAATACATTTGCATAAAATAACAGTATATATTGCTGGTCTTAATATTATAATTACTTAATTTAAATAGTTGAAAAACTAAATGTTATTTGAGACACCTGCAAAACCTGTAACCTGCTATGAAAATATCTGTGGTTTCTGTTGGTGAGAAAGTCAGAGGCTCTGCTAATAACACTAAAGTGTGTAGAATATACTTTTGAGAGTATGAGAAATTTCAGTTAGAAGTTAGCAAAAGTAAAAGTATAATTTTTATTCATCCACATTGATACATACATTGAATTCTATCCATAGTCTATATGGATAGACAAGTTAAGAAGCCCTGAAAGAATAAAGAAGCTTTTTTTTTTTTTAATGTGGACAAGTTGGCATAACCTGCTATGCTGTGATTTGGGGAATGTCCTGTTGAGGGCTGTCTTGAGTTTATAGTCATAATCAAAAGTCCTTTCCCAAAGTATAAGCAGTAGATTATTATTTTAACACCATGGACTGCAAGATGGCCTGCTGAGAAGCACCATTAATTAAGATTGAACAGTAAGCAGTTTACTCTCTACAAACTTAGTTCCTCTTTCACTACAACCAGCTTAGATTTTACAGACTCTTGCCAGCCCTATCATGTGGATTTCGGTGTCTTAGTAGTTTGATTAAAAAGTGAACATTTGATCCCAGTGAAGGTGTAGTATCTACCTGAGCAGTCTGCTGCTGCTGCTGCTGCTGCTGCTGCTGCTGCTGCTGTAAGTTGCTTCAGTCGTGTCCAACTCTGTGTGACCTCATAGACAGTAGCTCACCAGGCTCCTTGATCCCTTGGATTCTCCAGGCAAGAATGCTGGAGTGGGTTGCCATTTCATTCTCCAATGCATGAAAGTGAAAAGTGAAGGTGAAGTCACTCTGTCATGTCAGACTCATAGCAGCCTTATGGACTGCAGCCTACCAGGCTCTTCCATCCATGGGATTTCCCAGGCAAGAGTACTGGGATGGGGTGCCATTGCCTTCTCCCACCTAGCCTTCTAGGGGGAAAAAGAAAAGATCCAGGATGTGATAATAGAGTCCCCAGTCATGGTGGGACCAGTGTTTCGGCAACCAACTTAATGAGAGAATTTAGTGAATGTCTAATTTGAGACCCAGGTTGCATCTTGGAAGGATGGGGGGAAGATAAGAAAAAAGAGGGAAAGGGAATCTTGCTTACTCTTTGAAAGTGAGGTCACCATTAAAATGTTATGAACATGACTGAAACTCAGTGCTCAAATGTTTACCACCTAGTCCTTGCTGCCAGGTTTTGGTGTGTGCTGAAAAGTGTCCCACAGAACATGCAAAGGCTCCATGTAGTTCATTAAGCCTTCTCACCTCTTTCTTGCTCACCCTCATCTTTGGAGGTGTAAATTAGAGAGGCAGATGTACAATCTGGGAAGTTTTCCAGCTATATATTTAGAACTTGGAGTGTTCAACACTGTGGGCGCTGAGCAGCTTTTTCAGTCCGTCACACATCCAGCCTGGGAGCCGAGAAAACCCCTCAAATGGCCCCTGAATGCTTTGTTCTAGAAAAAAAAATAGCAACCTTTACCAGGACAGCCACAGTTTGCTTTTTGATTTTTATTGTATAATGAGTTGTTATTGAACACAGTGGAAGAAAAAGAGGACTGTGATGAAGTCCTGGAAGCTCTGAGTTTCCTGGCTAAATGATATTTGTTAGGAGAGAGCCTTAAGGGTCCCTTTCTTGAAATTTTCAGAAAATAATGGTGCATCAAGGAGGACATTAGATACTAAAAGCCTGAAATGGTATGAGAGCACACTTAAATTTGAAAAGTACTTTTCAGTTGAAGAGTGCTTTCATAAATTTTTATCTGATTTTATCCTTACTAAAACCTCATATCTATAGGACAGATGTTATTTTTCCATAATTTGATAGGGAACAAGATTCAGGTTAAGTCTCTGGTTAAGTCACCAATGTTGTGAAGATAAGTTAGGGTGGAATTAGGTCTTGATCTCTTCATTCGTGAAACTATTCAGTAGCTACCATTTGTCAGGAGATCATGAAGGGATACAAAATAATACAGAACCCTATTGTCATCTAATTCCTCCACTATCTTCTAAATAACCTAATATGGAGAAGAGTTATCTAAGAAATAGAAATGGGTAAGTATGAATGAAAATTAAGGGCAATCTCAGAAAAACATGGAAAGTTAGGGAAATTGTTCTAGTGTGTGCTTTTCATACATAGAGATGTATCAATCTCACACTCATTTCACAGCACAGGTGAGTCCTCTGGTCTTCTCTGTTCTAAATTTCTCTTCTATTCTTTTAAGCTGTAAAGAGTCAGAGTCCCCTGATGGTAAAAGTGCTCTCTTCTTTTGTCCCTTAGGTGGACAGTTCTGAAACAGATTACATAAAGATCTTCAGAGGCTCCCACTAGGACTGAAGGCCAGTTGCTTACAGTGGTGACCATTTCAAGCTCACATGCTGGTAATGACTTTGTTGTTGTTGTTAAGTCACTCAGTCATGTCCGACTCTGCAGCCCCATGGACGGTAACATGCCAGGCTTCCCTGTCCTTCACTGTCTCCCAGAATTTGCTCAAACTCATGTCCATTGAGTCAGTGATGCCATCCAATCATCTCATCCTCTCTTGCTACTTTCTCCTTCTACCTTCAATCTTTCCCAGAATCATGGTCTGTTCCAATGAGTTGGCTCTTCCCATCAGGTGGACAAAGTATTGGGGGTCTCAGCTTCAGCATCAGATCTTCCAATGAATAGTCAGGGTAGATTCCCCCCCCCCCTTTCTCTCCATGTTCTCCATTTTTGTTTCTTTTTATTATTTTTTTTTAATTGAAGGATAAAAACTTTACAGAATTTTGTTGTTTTCTGTCAAACCCCAACGTGAATCAACCATAGGTATACATATATCCCCTTGAAACCCCTCCTATCTCCCTGCTCATCCCAGCCTGCTAGGTTGATACAGAGCCTCTGTTAGAGTTTCTTGATCCATACAGAAAATTCTGGTTGGCTGTATATTTTACATATGGTAATATGAGCAACCTCACATCCAAGGAGCAGTGACTGAGAGGGTGCAGGAGGGCTGAGGGGAGCTACCGCATATTCAAGATCAAGAAGGAGGGCGGTGAGGAGATACCCCTCGTCCAAGGTAAGGAGCAGCGGCTGTGCTTTGCTGGAACAGTCGTGAAGACATACCCCATGTCCAAGGTAAGAGAAACCCAAGTAAGACAGTAAGTCTTGTGAGAGGACATCAGAGGGCAGACACACTGAAACCATAATCACAGAAAACTAGTCAATCTAATCACATGGACCACAACTGGTCTAACTCAATGAAACTAAGCCATGCCCTGTGGGGCCACCCAATGTGGGCAGGTCATGGTGAAGAGGTTTGACAGAATGTGGTCCACTGGTGAAGGGAATGTCAAATCACTTCAGTATTCTTGCCTTGAGAACCCCATGAACAGTATAAAAAGACAAAATGATAGGATACTGAAAGAGGAACTTCCCAGCTCGGTACATGCCCAATATGCTACTGGAGATCAGTGGAGAAATAACTCCAGAAAGAATGAAGGGATGGAGCCAAAGAAAAACAATACCCAGTTGTGCATGTGACTGGTGGTAGAAGCAAGGTCCGATTCTGTAAACAGCAATATTGCATAAGAACCTGGAATGTCAGGTCCATGAATCAAGGCAAATTGGAAGTGGTC
The DNA here is from genome assembly GCA_006408675.1 of Madoqua kirkii. Classification (NCBI taxonomy): domain Eukaryota; kingdom Metazoa; phylum Chordata; class Mammalia; order Artiodactyla; family Bovidae; genus Madoqua; species Madoqua kirkii. The sequence goes on along the minus strand of SJYC01125203.1, from coordinate 1,864 downwards.
AAAGAGGACATGGCGAGAGTGAATGTTGACATTCTAGGAATCAGCGAACTAAAATGGACTGGAATGGGTGAATTTAATTCAGATGACCATTGTATCTACTACTGTGGGTGAGAATCCCTTAGAAGAAATGGAGTAGCCATCATAGTCAACAACAGTCTGAAATGCAATACTTGGATGCATTCTCAAAAATGACAAAATGATCTCTGTTCATTTCCAAGGCAAACCATTGAATATCATAGTAATCCAAGTCTATGCCCCAACCAGTACACTGAAGAAGCTGAAGTTGAGCAGTTTTATGAAGACCTACAAGACCTTTTAGAACTAGCACCCAAAAAAGATGTCCTTTTCATTATAGGGGAATGGAATTCAAAAGTAGGAAGTCAAGAAACATATGGGGTAACAGGCAAATTTGGCCTTGGAATATGGAATGAAGCAGGGCAAAGGCTAATAGAGTCTTGCCAAGAGAATCCACTGGTCATAGCAAACACCCTCTTCCAACAACAGAAGAGAAAACTCTACATAAGGACAGCACCAGATGGTCAACACTGAAATCAGATTGATTATATTCTTTGAAGCCAAAGATGGAGAACCTCTATACAGTCAGCAAAAACAAGAGCGAGAGCTGACTGTGGCTCAGATCATGGACTCCTTATTGCCATATTCAGACTTAAATTGAAGAAAGTAGGGAAAACCACTAGACCATTCAGGTATGACCTAAATCAAATCCCTTGTGACTACACAGTGGAAGTGAGAACTAGATTTAAGGGACTAGATCTGATAAATAGAGTGCCTAATGAACTATGGATGGAGGTTCCTGACATTGTACAGGGGACAGGGATCAAGACCATCCCCAGTGAAAAGAAATGCAAAAAAGCAAAATGGCTGTCTGAGGAGGCCTTACAAAGGGCTGTGAAAAGAAGAGAGGCAAAAAGCAAAGGACAAAAAGGAAAGATATAAGCATCTGAATCAGAGTTCCAAAGAATAGCAAGAAGAGATAAGAAAGCCTTCTTCAGCGATCAATGCAAAGAAATAGAGGAAAACAACAGAATAGTAAAGACTAGAGATTGCTTCAAGAAAATTAGAGCTACCTAGAGAACATTTCATGCAAAAATGGGCTCAATAAAGGACAGAAATGGTCTGGACCTAACAGAAGCACAAGATATTAAGAAGAGGTGGCAAGAATACACAGAAGAACTGTACAAAAAAGATATTCATGACCTGGATAATCATGATGGTGTGATCACTCATCTAGAGCCAGACATCATGGAGTGTGAAGTCAAATGGGCCTTAGAAATGTTCACTGCGAACAAAACTAGTGGAGGTGATAGAATTCCAGTTGAGCTATTCCAATCCCAAAAGATGATACTGTGAAAGTGCTGTACTCAATATGCCAGCAAATTTGGAAAACTCAGCAGTGGCCACAGGACTGGAAAATGTCAGTTTTCATTCCAATTTCAAAGAAAGGCCATGCCAAAGAATGCTCAAACTACCGCACAATTGCACTCACTTCACATGTTAGTAAAGTAATGCTCAGAATTCTCCAAGCCAGGCTTCAGCAATACATGAACTGTGAACTTCCTGATGTTCAGGCTGGTTTTAGAAAAGGCAGAGGAACCAGATCAAATTGCCAACATCTGCTGGATCATGAGAAAAGCAAGAGAGTTCCAGAGAAACATTTCTTCTTTATTGACTATGCCAAAGCCTTTGACTGTGTGGATCACAACAAACTGTGGAAAATTCTGAAAGAGATGGGAATACCAGACAACCTGATGTGCCTCTTGAGAAATCTCTATGCAGGTAAGGAAGCAATAGTTAGAACTGGACATGGAACAACAGACTGGTTCCAAATAGGAAAAGGAGTACG